>JAJHUR010134274.1:75211-329324 GCA_027495735.1 Lutjanus campechanus
CTTTGCCTTTGAGGTTCCTCTTAATTCAAAATAAGCACGGCGTTCATCTGTCACATCATAACAATAATAATCTACAGCAAGTCAGTGGAAATAGTGGAGAGAAAAATAGCCTTCACATGGAGAGCCGGCCTAATCAGTACTCTCTCTCAACTGTTAAATGTATTTAAACACTAAATTAACAACCCATAAAGGGCCTCTGGTACACTACATTCAAATTAGAGCCAGTTCTTATTTACTGCCACAGAACTGCAAAAGTGACACTTTCCCTGATCACATTAAGAAAAGCAACGGAGTGACCTTGGCGTAATGGAGGTGGATGAGATACGAGCGCCACCACCCTCATCCTCAAAAACACACAGATTCCCTGTATCCTCAGCCAGGAGGCGGGGATGGAAAAAAAAGAGAGAATGATAGAAAGAGGATGACTGTCCTCATCTACAGTGTCATTAAATCATCAGCTAATGGTGTTAGCATCAGTTCAGCTACTAATGCTGCTGTGGCGAACCCGGGAGATTTATGGGAATGACATCTGAGAGTTGGAAAACAGAGGCAAGAGAGGAACACTGCAGGTCTTAGTTTCAGAAAAAGCCCATGCAGCCAGCGTGCAGTTCACCTCTAAGTTCTGTGCCGGGGGTGTTGGTGTCATCTTGTTTAGTGGGAGTTGATCGTTCACATATTTAATGCTTTAATTACACCTCAACAGCTGTGCTCAGTGATTTAAGTTTATGGATGTGAAAGCTCTTAATTATGAAGCAAAACGCATAAAGTCATTTCTGATGGTGGATGCAGACAATTAAATTTATTTAAGATTTTCTGCAGAGGCAGAGTAAACGGCTTTCTGAAAATGACCCTTACTGAAATGCACAATATGCTGTAATGTGTTCTATAATGTATGATGAGTGAGAGCAGAAGGCATCAATCAGGAGGCATCGTCGGAAAGTAAAGAACACGCTCTTGTTTTTCACATTTATATAATACAAGACACAGTTTCTCTGTACAGTGAAGGACAGGAGAGGGACAAATATGAGCCTCACACAAAAGAGATATACGGAAAGATTGCAGGGTTACATAGACCTGAATGGCTAGTTCTTGCTTCCTGGCAATGGAAAATCCAGGTTCTGAGGTTTGGCATTAGCACAAACAAACAGGAATAAAGCGTGGTTATCACAAAACGTCCTCCTAAACTAATGTTTCCACTGTGTTGTACAGTTGGGCTGGGCTGGGCTCAGCTCAGCGTGAACTTACTACTTCACGCTACTGGCTCAGCTTGACTCAACTTGTATTTTTTGGTTTTCCATTGTTAAAAGTTTTGGATAGTACCTAGTACCTCATACCTTTTTTTTTTATTACCTCAGTGGTGGTTTCATGCGAGCAGAGCCGATACTAAAAGGCAAAAACACTGCACACCACTGATTGGTCAGAAAGAATTCGTCGCCAGAATCATCACTTGCACAACTTCTGTTTGGCTGCCGATGGAGGGATCTCAAAAGTCAAGGACATCCTCTATTGTTCTTGTGTGTTTGTGTCATGCTGAAGACGATTGTGACAGTTTCACCTGGTGTCACTATGACGATCACCTAAAGGATCCCGCCTATATTGAGGCGGTACCAGCTGCAGTGGAAACACGGCATTAACTAATAACAAAGCACATGCTCATCTTATAACTTATAATTTTGACATATTCATTGATCATATGCAGAAAAATATAAAGCTAATATTTTTTTTAAAATAATTAGTTGTGTTAATTGTGACAACTGAGCAAGCTCTATCCACTGATTACAACTGTAAGATGTGGATGAAGGTAAAAGCTGCTGAATGGTCCTTGAATTTAGATATATACAGTACATGTATAATTTTTTGGTATCTTAACTAAATCTAATAAATGTACAAGGAGTTTTTAACTGCTTATGAAAGACTCTTCATTTAATGCTGATGCCTCATTATAACCTACATAAGCAAACAAGACAATCTGTGAGAAGATTGGCTATTTCTATTGTTCTTAATGCCTGCCACAGAGTCAGAGTCTCTGCAAAATCAGATGAAACAAGCCTGTGTTTAAGTTACCAGTGACAGGAGAAGATTTTTATTTACCTTGTAGAAAATTCTATTTTTGATTTCATATTTTGTGGTTATGGTGGTGGAAACACTACCACTTTTGTCCACAGGAGGCTCCAAAATCAACAAAATATGAAATTTCCTTGTAGCTGCTTTAAGTAAAGAGTAATGTAAACTGCCCTGTGTCCAATTTTGTGTACAAGTTCACAAGATAGTAAAGCATTAGTAGACCACATGTTCAGGTGATTCAACCTCCATCTGTGTTTTTTTTTGTGTGTATACAGTATGTTCACTCCAAATCCAAACCTGTAGACGGCAATTCAGGCAAGTAGCCACTAGACAGAGTCTGTGAAAACACTAAAACCATGTGCACAAACACACACAAGAATGCATAAATTTAACAAAGACTTGTACAGGTGCAGTCAAACATGCAGTATCACAGGTGCCCACACACAAGCACAAACACCAAAAAAAAAAAAAAGAAAGAAATGCACAGAATTTAATTTATGCAAATTTGCGTGTGTGCATGCAGTATGAATGTAGTGCTAATATGGCTAATGTTAGCTTTGTGGTCTTTGTGTCCAGAGAAAAGAAAGGTAACAAGCATTAAAACATATACACATTTAATTCATTCAAAATGACCTCTAGTTGCACAACAGCCAACATGAAAGACTACCACTGTCTGTAAATCCTTTCAGGATAATTCTGTTATTTGTCAGCTGAAATATATTTGTCGTCTGCTGGTCACTGACAGTCTTATGCGTTAATAGTACTGATGTGCCTCTTCAGTCAAGTTCTGTTCGCATTATTTGGCAAATTGACTCATGAGTGCCGTTTGGTAACAGAAACGTAATGTGGCACATTTTTCTTTCTTCTTCTCTCAGCACCCTTCATTCTCTCACTCTTTTTCTCTCACAGTCTTTTAAAGACTCTGTCCTTTTTTCCACTTGAGCGGTTGAGGCCTGGACTTGGACTGATGGTTTAAAATAAAGTAATTCCCTTAAATGTTTTTTAAAAGCTGCAAGAGCCCAGATATCATGGCCATTATTGATGACATCATTATTATGTATAGGATCTCTTGGTGAATAATAACCCATGATCTGTCATTTTTCCTGTTATTGGCACTGCAAGTTGTAAAGGTTAGGTAATTTATTTTAATGTTTAATGTGTCAGCTGGTATTGCCATGCACTACTGTCCCGATATATTCCACACTTAAAGGCATTATTGTTCCATTTTACTCAGGCTCACAATCCTGGAAAAGTACTTGTCATGAATAATCCACAAAGTCTTATTTAATTGTCTTCTCCGTGGTTGATATTCTTTTCTGTAGGTCAGAGCGAAAACCAGAAACCAGTAATAGATTTTAGCGATGTAATTTCTTATTATAAAACGACCAAATCAGAAATACTACACATAACCTCTACGTATATTTGCCAGAAAACCATTTTTAGGTAATCATTTATACATCTCTTGCAGAAATCAGCCTATGAATGTGCTTTACAGGGAGGTAAATATGCAATCTTGTTGGATATATTTTCTTTCATTTAAATTTTTTTTTTATTCAATCATGAAAAATAGGTGGACAGATTCTGCTATATGAAACACAGCAACAGAAAAAGGTCCCACATACAAAGACATTTCTGTACAGCATATTCCCCAAAGATGAATAGCTGTTTGGTGGTATGGTCGTGCAGAACAATGAGAAGGATTTCAGGAAAATGGGCTTTGGGGTGGCATTGTACGCATACATTGTGGAGGGGGGGGAATCAGCACGCTTGAGCGCATTTAAATTTACACAAACTCTCTAGGAATGACAGTGATAAATGTTACACTCTATTCTACAATATGTTTAATGCATAGGTCTGAGGAGTTAAGTTTTCCCCTCTGGTACGAGGCTGCTGTTGTAGTTACCACTATATGTTACATCAGATTCCCTTCCATTAAAATGCCAAGTGGCACAGTGAAGACAGCAGGAGAATATGACACTGAATTTGTTTACCTGTCACCTTCCTCCATCCTTCATTTTTTCCCCTCCCTCTTTTGTGTGCACATGTCTATGTGTGTATGACTTTGTGAATGCATGTGTAAGAGGTCAGGCTTGACATATGTTCTCTTTTAAATCTGACCAAAAGAAACAGAAAATGCACATAAATATAGGTATTTATTAGAAACAGTTTTCAGTAACACTTAACCATGATAATAACCATCATTAGTTATTTTATTGTTACAAACATTCAAAACTGTATTTGTACCGTATGTGCTGTTTATTAAGCAATTGTAAAGTTTTATAAACATCAGTTGCACTTTCTAATGTTTATCCAAATAATAATTATGAACTACACAGTACTTATTACCCATTTACAAAATATTACAAGGGTGCAACCTTATAACGCCCATCCTAATAATGTTTATAGATGCACTACACTGTATTTTTTTAAACATTTACACAGTATTATAAAAAGTTGTCACTGTATAATGACCGATCAAATAATGTTTATTGATGCACTACAGTATATTAACCATTTACAAAGATTATAAACATCAGTTGCACCTTTATAATGGGCATACTAATAATGTTTATAGATGCACTACACAGTATTTATTGACCATTTACAAAGTATTATATGTATCAGTTGCAACTGTACAGTAATCATCCAGATTATGTTTATGGACACGTTCTTTAAGTGGCCTATACGCTTCAAACTATGACATTGTAGGTATCCCTCTAGTGTCAGTTTTGCACATGCAAGGCTTCATAGTCAAGTTAGCAATAACAATATGCAACGTCCAGGTAAACTCTCAGAATACACACACAAAAACTATTTGAGTAGGTTCTGGAAAAAATTATGGTTTAGTTCACTCAGTTGGAACTTTATAATAGCAGTCCAAATAATAATAAAATAACTAATGCTAGCATTACTAATTATTTGTAAACATAATTAACTATTTTTTCATTGTTTGTTAGCAGTGAAACAACTATTAACTAAAGATTAATTTACTATCAGTTTACTGTTTATTAATGATAAACGTTATTAAAAAGTGTTACCAGTTTTCGTCTTTGCTCACGTAAAGAATAGACACTACATGTTGTAAGGTGTATTTTGCTTTACTGATCAAACCTCAGCAAATGCATTATGGTACTGTATGGATGGACTGTCAGGCCTCTCAGAAAAAAAAAAAAATCTATCCTTATCGCCAAAGAAATTCAACTGTGACTGGCCACATCGTGGTGCATTTCCTGCGCTCTGCCTATGACTGTCACAAAACAACCAGACCACTGCTGTTGACACACACGGTGAAATCCTCGCTCACTTTCTCCTTTCTCTCTTTCTCTGTCACACACGCACACACAGTCACACACATACGTACAGAGAGGCACTTGTGTGGATTATAAGCAGGTGTATGTTGGAGTCTCTGACCTGCGTTTGATCTCCTGTAAGCAGGGTGTGCATGAGTAGCTGAGTGTACTTCTACTGTACGTGTGCCACTGTAAGCACTGATAAGATAGCGTGCAAGCTTGATCTCTCTTAAGGATAAGTGTTTTGGCTCACAGTGCACCTGGAGAGACACGGTAACACCTGAGTGGAGGTTTTTAAAATGTACTGTATAGCAGGGTGCCACAGTATATATCAGTGAACCAACTGGGGATTATACACACACATACACACATACAGACTCCCGCAAAAAGTTTTTATGTTTGCCCTCACACTGTAGGTTTTCAAGAGATGTTTCTCAAGATTTGACTCATACGAAATGCAGTTCCTTTATTTTAACATACTGCATTCTGGACAGACTTTGATCAGTGCTGATTTTTGATTTAGTTTGAGTCATAGTCTTTTGACTAAAATGCTATTTATTTGCTATTTGATTTAATTTTGACTAAATATCATTTTAGATTTTAGTCTACTTATCTACTGTAGATTTATGTGACTAAAATCTAATGGGTTTATTTAAAGTGTAATGCATTATTTAAATGTTTCCTATAGCCTACTGTATACTCCTCGGGGAAACATCTATGAACTTGTTATTAACATTAAGTATACTACATTTTTGCTCATTTCTCCCATCATATGTCGAACAATAAATGGGCAGTTCACCCCAAAATCAAAAATACATATTATCCCTCTTTCCTATAGTACCATTCATCCATGTACTTTTGGTGTGAGTTGACAAGTTTTGGAGATGTCAGTCGTAGAGATGTCTGCCTCTCTTAATCATAATGGGACTAAATGGCACTTGGCTTGTGGTGCGTTTTAAATACTCAGCAGGAATGTTTCTTTCCAGAAATTCTGACACAGTTACTCAAAATAATCCACAGTTTCATATAGGAATTACTTTTTTGTAGTAAAAGTAGTTCAGGTAGAATCTACAGTTCCTACATGAAACTGCTCACAAAATGATCTGTGGATAATCTTGATTTACAGGGTCATTTTGTAAAGAGAAACTGGTGCTGAATTGTTCAAATACGCTTTTTGGTGCTTTTTTGCACCCCAAGCTGAGAGCCATTAAGTTCTATTATATTTGAAAGAAGGCAGACATCTCTATGTCCGATACTTCCAAAACTCTGCAACTCACACTAAAAACAATCAAGATGGATAAATAGCACTCTTTAAGAGGAAAAATGTGGATTTTTGATTTTGAGTTGAACTGTCCCTTTAAATAGGCTATACTCAGTGCAGGGCAAGTTACTGACTGACAAAAGTAACAAGTGACGAGCCCATTTAAACTTGTGAAATTTATCCTACTTCTCTCAAGCATTGACATTTCTGTACATTTTATGAGACATGAAGTGCATGCTAGTTGACCTCCCGGGTAGATCAGTATTATCCTTGAATACACCTGTCTTCCCTACCACACAAAAATGTTCTCTCTCCTCAACACGTCCCTCTCATTTTCACGCATTTTCATATTTTTGTCAATAGATTTTTGTCAATTTTGTCATCATAAATAAGTCTTTATTTCGTCATTGCCTTGTTTCCATCAGTGAAAGACGCAATGTAAACTCAGACAAAAATTATTACTTAATGAAATGAACACTAACTTTGATCAATTTTACATCCTATCTTGATAATAAACCTTTTTTTATGTAGACAACAATACAAAACACATGTTCTAAATGATATTTGACAGTATTTAGGATCACTTAGTAACATTTAATTAAAAAATTAACATCAGTGTTAAACATCTTTCTTGTAACAACTTTAGAATTTTGTTTTTGTTTACCCCATGCTATTTATCTTTTTGTGGTCATGATAATTAATTAATGTGTGGTCTTTGGAGCGGTTGTGCCCTTTATAAAAGCGTAAAAGTTATTTGGCGCTGCCGTGTTTTGTGAGTGTGGATGATGCTACTCCTTCTATCCATGTGATTCTGAATAAAACATTTTTTCACCCACAATATGCTGAAAGAAATCGTTCTTCTTTTCCAAATGTTTGTTCTTGTAACACAAGTTTTGCCTCATCTGAACAAAACAGTATTAGCAGTGAACAAGTGCAGCAGTGTGTGGTTCGAGCTGCACACAGCCATTATATTCTTTAGTTTTATGACCCATACAATAGCCTGGGCCAAGCACAGCTCCTTGTGTACTGTCGTAGGCCCACTGTAAAGCCTGTAATATGTAAACAAACAAGCCCAAACTTTCTCTGATTTACAACATTAGCGGGTCTTGGCCGGGGATCCTTCACCACCTCCAACAGGCCCGAGCCAGCCAGCAATTCCAGTCGCAGACAGCTTGAGCACTTTCGATTTTATACCTCAGCAATTTTTATAGCGTCTTTAGCTCTGCACGCACAGACCCCGCCATATCCTCTGGAAGGAAAGAGCCTGCGAGAGGCAGAGAGGAAGAGGCAAATAACAATATTGCACACGCAAAAAAAGAAAACAGGTGTTGATGAAGGATGCTAAGTAGCTGGGTCATGTGACTTGAGCTGTTTGTTGCTGTGATTGGACCCCGATGCAGAATGCGGTGCCGTCCTGGCTTCTGATTGAATTGGCTGATGGTACAGCACTGTCTCACTGCCTCCCGCTCAGATTAAGTAAGGTAGAGTAGCCAAGCCTCTGAGGGTTTTAGCATCTGCGCAAGGTTGCTGTAACTGATACTGTGAAGTTATAATTAAAGGTTCCAACTGAGAGAGCCTCGCTTGATGCAGTTCACACCTTTCCTCTCTCCTGCAGGATAACTAGAGGAGTAATGTGGGAGGCAGGATAGCAGCCGAAAACTGCATTTTAAGTACTGTCGAAGAGCTTGTTTGTTCCCGTGCAGATGTGAGTGCAGCACTGGGAGGAAAACATAAAGCTACAACAGGTCAATATCTGTATCTCTCTGCAGTTCCAGTACATATGTTACTCTATATGTGGTCTCTCATTATTTACTAGCTGTAAATATTTCCCTGCTACTCAACAAAAGCTAAAACCCAAAATAAAATCATCACTGTAAAAAATGTATTTCAGTAGTACTTGAAGTAATGTAGTGTTTTTTTCCAGCTTTCTGCTTTAGTGACGACATTGTGGACAACTTGAGGTTACATCCCTTTAACCTGCTATTCTTATTTGAGTAAAAGTGTATCAGTTAGGTTTCTCTTAGTGCACTGCAAACCTGAATAAGTTAGCAGTGCTCAGAATTGAGGCGATCAGTTGCTACAATATTCTTGAGTTCATAAACTCAAAAGTTGATCCTTGATTAAGCTAACTCAAATACTTTCACTACGCCACCCAGGATTTTCATTCACCCTTACCATTGCAAGAAGTTAATGGAACTGAATAAATTTTAAGTATATATATATAAAAAACATTATTTCTTGTTCAGTAAAGTATAGTAATAGATAAAATATATATATTTAATATTTGAAAATAGGACCAGGAATAGTTTTAGGAACCTTATAAATTTAATAAATACAAAAGAAAGAAAATTCTGCTGACACTCAACATTTTTAAGTCAGAACCTCTAAACAAATTTTAAACAAGTTTTCACTGCTTACTACAAATAATTATTTTGAGCTTTCAGCTTTAAAGTGTATTGTATGATAGCCACATCTTTTCCATATCCCCCTGCAGATAAGCTGGTTTGTTGAAATTGTATTGTTTAAGTTTTTGTAAACTGACTAAACAAAACCAACTATCGTTAAGTCATGCTAACATTAGCAATAACATTCATTATATTTCACAAACTAAAATAAAACACTAAGGTTACTTACATACTTTTCCTCAAACCATACTATTACGTTGTTAAGGAGTAGTATTTTACTTTTGATTAAAGCAAATAATTGAGTTGGAAAACTGAAAACTTTTAAGCTGACCTGCCTTAAATTTAGGTTCCATTAATGCAAACTTAATGGTTGATTGGAAAGCAATCAGATTATTAAGTATATCCAGCTTAAAGTAATTGTGTTCCTTTACCTTGTTAACTTGATTTGATAAAACTTAATTCATTTGTGTGTTACCAGTTGAAGTGATTTTTGAAAGTTGGTCCAACAATTCTTTTTTTTTTTTATCAGTGTAATGTATAACAGCTACTTAAAAAGAAAGATATTATTCTCTTATTTGAGACAAGTAGTGATATGCAACTCTGAATCCCTATTTTATCACCTTGTGAACAAGGTTAGAGCTTTCGATTGCCACACACTGTCTCCCATTTTTCATTTACCTGGCAGAAAATCAGATGCGACAGTTAAATTTTGACAGTAGAGCAAATCTACTCTTTGCCATTAGAGCTAATGTCATGTTTCTGTGCTAATCCCTCATCATTTTTGGGCCTCATTGCCTATTTTTCTCTATGATATTAAGTATTCAAAGCTCATTTACATTCTTATTTTTCAATTTGCTGCTGCAGTAGTTTAATTTATTCCATATAATTTCTTTTTCTGAGAGGGACATTAATCATTGACTGTACGTTTTAGTGCCTCTGGGATTTTTTTAATCAATAAAATAAAGGGATAAAAGCCTCAGCGCTGGGCTAGGTTAGAAAGGCTCTGTGGAGGATTTGTTTTCTTCAATCCCTGCTGTTTTTACCGGATCTTTATGTTTGTTCAAATTCAATTATCAGTCTTAGAGCACCTTATTATTCTGTCTTGTTGATAAATGTGTCCAAGTTCATTATCTTTTTTTTTTTTCAATATTTATACATTTCCAGATGTTGTGGCCCCTGGAGAACTTTCCAAGAAACTTATTTCTATTAGTCGTTCTCGGTTTTGTTTGTAAAGCAGTGACAAAAGCATGTCTCAGAAATAACACTCATATCAATAAGGGCCTCCCTGTAATGCTTCTGGTAGTTCTATATTTCTGGTCTGTTAAGCTGGAGGCCTAACCACTTTCATCCTCTTTCTTCCTCCCTTTTCTTGTTGTTTCTTCATCCTTTCACATTCATTTTATGCTTGGCTATTCCGTAGGCTATCAGTGTATTAATGCCATGGCTTAAGCCAAACAGCCTCCGTGAGATAAGCCTCCGGGTCGTCATGTGGCTGTTCACAGTTCATACTCCGCTTTCCCCCCTTAGTTGGAAACCCCAAATCATTTAATAATATTAATCTGTTTTTTCGTGTGTGTGTGTCCCATTTTTGTGCTGCAAAATTTTCACTCAAAATTTCATTTTTTTCCCCCCTCGTGTCTAGTAGAGACATTGCACATCTTCATTAGTTATTGACTTGTTTGAGAGGCTTGACCTTCCGAAGGTGTGAGTGAAGGTGGGGGTTTGATCGCTGGTTGATGAAGGGGTCCGCGGAGATGGAGGGGGTCTGTAAACTCTGATACATAATGCTGTGGGCTATAATACTTTGTGCATGGCTGCTCGCAGGCCTGCTAATCACAAGGAAAAGACCCCACTGTCTCACTCCATAAACCTGGCCCCAGTAAGAAGACAGCCATGGGGGCACAATGTCACTTGTAAATCCCAAATTAAACTCAACTGCCCAAAGCTCCCCGGCGTAAAAACACCCTCACCCCCAATCCCCGCCTCCCCATGTCTTCCTCTGAGCCGTTCAGGGTGTAAAAAAAACAGACAGAGCGCTGATAGGTGTCCAGGTGTCAACGGTGTCAAGGTTGTGGAGTGGTCAATTTGTCCGCTTGTTGGCCACGTTTGGCTTTATGCATGTATTTCATGCCACAGAGCTTCTGCAGCCACATGGGCCTGCACCCAACTGCTCTCAGCCCCACCACCTCAAACCCTTCATCCCTACCTTGTGATGGAGTGGAAGTTTACAAAAATAAATTATACCACAAGCAGAAAAAAAAGTTTCACTTGCACTTTATTTTACAGTACACTAATAACACCTAACAAGCGTACTTTGTATCAAATTAGACAAAAACTAGAAATAACATGTTCTTTATTAGGCAGCATTAGACCCTTTATTAGACTTTCTTAGATGGTAATTCGGCACACATTACAACAGAACTGTACTATAAACTAAATTGAAATTTATCTCCACTTACTCTCTAATAAAGTCTAATAATGGTCTAATAAAGGGTCTAATACTGTCTAATATAGAACATATTTCTAGTTTGTCTAATTTGGTCGACTGTTATGTCTACTTACAGTGTACTGTAAAATAAAGTGTGACCAAAGTTTCTGTAGCTTTTTCTTTCAAGTCCTCTTCGTTGTTTCATAGATTGCAGAAGAAATGTCTTTATATGCATAGTGGCTAGTTTGAGCTTGCTATAGGGGAGGGGAAATGGTCTCCTTGAAGGCAATCTGTTCATTAAGATAATGTGTTAGTTCCAATTAAACTAACATTAAAACGGTCCCCATAAAGAGTTGGAGTCAGCGTTTTTCCTAACTTGCTCTTTTAATTACATCGTTCCTCTCCTGTCATTAAGGATATTAAAAATTCATTAACAAGAATAGTACTGCGTCACAGCAACAAATCAGAGCGACTTTCATCTCATGTTGTCAAAAGATTATTGCCATTAGTGATTTCATCTGAAAGGCGTTAAGTTCCCCTTAAGTGATGTCTCAGGGCCCGTGTGTCAACAGGTTACCGCGGTGGTGAACTGTCAAGTTGTTAAAGCTGCACATTTATTTGCAAGGTGTTTTAATATGGGATTTAATGGAAAAAGAGGGAGACATTTAAATGATGAATGGGTTTTGGCAACATAGGGCTTTATGTGTTGTATTTATCCATTTATTAAATGTACATTTATTTGCAGCGGCACCCAGCGTCCCCTCTAATGTGATTCCATTGCCGGCTGTTATGTTTTCCGTCAGTTATATTTCTCGCTCCTAATTTGTTTTCATCAAATGTGTTTATGGCTAGCTGAAACTGTTTTACAGCTTCACTATCGAACCGTGCTGCTGCTGCTGCTGCTGCAGGAAATGAGTCTGTCCATGAATAACATAAGCGCTGCCAGTGTGATCCGTGCCAGAGAGAAGAAGAGAGGAGGGAAACTAAATCTGCATCTCTCTCATATCATAACTGCAGGTTTATCCTTATGCTGCTGCACAGTTTCCAGCAGATAGTATATGAAGCTGACTTTCTAGTATAATAAACACCAGTGTGTGGCCCAGGCTACCCACCTAATGATGAAGATTAAACAGATAGAACAAACATACACCACACACATGGGAGATGCAGCAGGTGTTAATGTGAAAATAATTATGGGTTTGGCATGAAAGTGAAGAATAATTAAATGAATAAATGTAAAACAACAGCTTTGAAATGTTTTGTTGGCACAGAAATGCTTTTTGTGTCCCAAATATTTCCCCAGTGATGTCTGTGAACACCTTCATGCAGATCTTAGTCAGTATTAAGAAAATGAAGCAGAACTACGTGAGGGAATGATTGGCAAAATGTTGTGAAACTCATGTAAATGCTGCACATTTTTGACATGCATGTCAGTCATTTATTCTTAACAGCTGGAAACGCAAACTTTCACTTTCATGATTGTTTAGAACCACTTTTCTCATATGGTAAGTGGTCAGGAAGACCATTGAATAACACAATGGGATTGTTGAGATTTTTTTTCTTTTCTGAAGAGAATTAATACAGACCAACATACAGACCATATATATTGCAAAACAGGACATTAATGTTATTTTCATAATGAGTGCTACCAGTGGGGACTATTCAAAACTGATCAGGGTGGGAGGTGTACAGTATGCATTTATTCTTATTTCTAAAGAGAGGGCAGTGAGACTTTTTGTGAACCATCAGCATAAACACAAAATAGACTTCGAAAGGTCAGTTCCTTTAAATTAATTAATGGAGGTCCTTGCTATTTCAAAACAGAAAGTAATGAGAAAATAAATCAGAAAATTATAAATAAATTAGATTCAACTTCCCCAGCTCTATATTTTTCATACAATCCTATAGTATAGCTGCTCATAAACAGGATTAGGTCACATTAGCTGTTTGTTAATCTGTTCTAAAATCTAATAACTAGTTCAAAACTAGTTTCAGACATGATTTTCTCCATCAGGTCACACCATTACATCCTAAGAATTTATTATTGTGTAAATTGGTGGCTATCACATCTGTACTACTGTCCAACCAAACATGAAATTGTAGCATCACATGATATAACTTTAATTTGTGATTTACAGTGCAACTAGAATTTCCAAAGTGCAGCAACATATTAAACTTTAGTAGTACAAATGCAGCTTAAAATTGGTTTGAAATACCTGCTTACAGTAACATAACTGACAATAATTAGTCTGTGAAATCAGTAAGTCTAACTTTCTTAGCATAATGTGGTTAATTTGAGTAACTTTAGGTTTGCTGTGATATTTTTGTGAGGCGTCATTTGAAAACAAATAGAAGAACTGTCCTGCTCACAGCAAGTGGCAAATACCTGATAGAGTTCTTCTCTTTGTTTTCAAGTTGTGCCGTACTCCGACGCACCTGTCATACATTCAGGTGTGCAGAGATTTTATATTATTTTTTCGAGTGCTGTAATTTAAATGTTGTCAGCTAATTACCCAACATTTTGATCAGGTGTCAGGTCAGATCTGTCAACCATATCCCATTACCTTGTTTGATCTAATGAAGCCAAACAAGCCATATTAACGAGCTAATGTTAGTTTGTTAGTTGGTTCAGCTACGTAACAGTTACAAGTCATAGTTGTGTAAATATTTAGTTACCAGTTTCTATTTAAGAACTAGTTTGTGTGCTGTAACTCATATTAATTTAATGATGTGTGAATTTCCACATATACGCTAACATTACGACCAGAGTTGGGTCAGATTACTTTGAAATATTGTCAGTTACTGAATACAAAGTACATGTTTTTTTGTCGTTAGTAATATAATCCTTTGGATTACACAAAAAAATGTAATCTAATCTGAATATTTATGGATTATTTCAAAATCAAATCTTGAAAATATAACATCTTAAAGTAAAAACAATTGGAAGCAGCCAAAAAATAATTTTAAATTGCCATATTTTTTTAAAGACATAATCAAAATTGTAATCCATGATTTTGTAACTGTAATCTAATGACACGTTTTTTCAAGTGTCACCTGGGTTTATTATAATTACTTATTTTTTGTAATCTGATTATGTAATACCGATTAAAAGTAATCCGTTTCTACCCAACCATGATTATAACTACAGCAGGTTGAGTCTGACATTATGGACAGCTGTTGCAACCAGCAGCAGGATTATTAAAAAAGTTGTTTTTATTAAGTTAAAATTCCAGGTTTTGTCAGGGATGGCTCTTTTGGACAAATCAGCTGAATAACACTTAAATAAAGCAACCACTTAAAGTAAAGGTTTTCAGTTTCAGCCACTGACATAGAAAAAAGAAACATTTAGGTTAATAAGTCCCTAACAGTGAGTATGACCAGTGTATGAACCCTCTCCACATGCACACCTTCACTGAAAGCTGAGAAAAAGAAGAACATAACGTCACCGCATTATTAATATTCCATTAGGAGCTGTTGTGAATTCTATCTCGGTGCAGCCACCATTGTATCATAGAGCACTGAAATATTCATATCCTCCTAATTAATTGGCATCAGAGGGGTGCCTTGTTTTGTTTTTCAAGTAGTACGACAGTAAAGTAAGCCAGAGATTAGACTGAAATATTCAGCACAGCAGGTGATGGGATTAGTGTATGAAGTTATGGAATAAAAAGAAACATTTTAATCCCCTTCATTATCTCATAGATAACCACAGATAAAATAAAAATAAACATCACTGTATAAAGGTGGGCTTTTATTGGTGAATTCTGGCCAGGTTAGCGTGTTTCCCCTCCAAACCAAAATCATAATCACCATGACCACAAACCACACACCCTCCCACAAGTGCAGTTATTGAATTGCATTACGTCGCCCTGTGGGGCTCCCATTACTCACTCTGGCTAATCTGTAATGACTGGCTATCATCAACCAGCCGAGCCCAAATGGACTCTCTCATTGATTATACTCAAAGTGAAAAAAAAAAATCCAGCGGTCCAACACAAAATACTGATTATGAGAAACTATCTTCACAGCCCCCTTCACTTCTCTCAATACCACTCACTCCATAATCCCAGTTATGTATTTCAGCACACCTCCTCTCTCTCTGAAGAATATGCTATTGATCAGGCCGTGTGTGCGTGTGTGTGTTTATGTATGTTTGTGGGTCGTGGACGGACAGCTCTGAGCCCCTGTTTTTACATACTGGCCCTGCTCTTATTGGCTTCGGTCTGGGGACCCATATCCCAGCTGTGTTGGAGATCCATCAAGCCTGACAGGTCTATTGTACCACCACTCTTCACAGGCTCTGACCAACGACTCGCACTAAGATATCACTTTCAATTAGAAAAACATTCATGAGCAGGGATGGAGGTGGATTTGAAATGACTGCAGCAGCTAACAGGAGGAGCACAAAGATTTTTGCATCCAAAAAAGATCATACTCAGCTTCACTTGAGAATTTTCTCAACCCAGTTACCTGTTTGACTCAATAAGTCACTTTTGCACTACGTTGTCTTAAAAATACACTTTGTTTATTACTTTAAGACAAGGACCCATGAGATTTTGAGTGTCCTTAAGGTTTTATATTTCACTTTTTATTCATCCGTCTTTTAAATTTTATATCTGATCCTTTACTTATTTATTTATATGGGATTGTATTGTTTATGTTACCTTTATTGTTATTATTCTGTTACCATGATACTATATTTCACTTTAATTTTATTGTACAGCAACGTGGTCAACTTTGGTTAATTGTGCTTCATAAGTATACTTGATTTGATTGATTGATTGATTGATTTTGTGTGGAACTGGATGAACCATTAGAGCTGTGAGAAAATGCATAATATCTGTTATTTCATAATTATTTGTGTTATCAGTTCATCCACTCTGTAAACCCAAACATAACTCATAAACATCAAAACCACTCAAAAAGATACTAAGTTTTAAAAAAAAGAAAGAAAAAAAGGAAAGTTGTAATTTTATATTGATCAATATTTCTAATTAGGCCATATATATTCCTCTTATTTTTCAACATGTATCTCAAATACTTTTCAATTGTAATTATCTACCAGAAGCAAACCTTCTCACCACTGCAAAGGATTCTGGCTTTCACAACTCTACTGGCCCGTTGTCTCCCCTATTTCCATTTCCCCATTCCTAATCCCCCCATTTTCCTCCTTTTTTGAACTTAAAGTATTAATTTACTAATACCCTGTGAGATATCTGACATTTTTATTTCTTTTTGTAAGTCAGGGAGTGACTGGGTGGGATGCGGGTGTGCCCTGGGCACCGATAGTTGGGTTAGTGGCCTTCTTGGGAGAAAATTCACAGGTGCTAACTATGCGTACATTTTGTTTTGTATATTTATAAACCTGTGCAAAAACCTCAGATAAATAAAATATACTAAATGTCAGTAGGATGAAAACCTGCTATTCTGTTTACCAGTGTGAATGACTGGGTTTTTATTTTGAATGTTTATTTACACAGCACCTATAATTGTCATGCTTGTTGAAGGACACCGCAGGTCTTGAAATCTTGCTGAAGAACAAACTGATATTTTTCTGAGCAATATGAACTTCAGTGTCTATGAATCAAAGAGACAAGGCTTCTCCAAAACTAAACAAGTAAACGGGCTCTTGATGGTCCTTGGAGGCCTGAGGATTCAGAATTCCAGAAATGAATGGGTATTTGAATGATTGCTGCTGTGACAGGCTTGCTGTGATAGAATAACACATTCTGTTGAACAAATAGGCCCTTGAGTGCCGGCTGGTCCCAGGGGTCTGTCTATAGCCCCGAGGCTAAGGCTTTCACAGAGATGGGCTGCTCACAGCATGGCTGTAGCCTGACAAACACTCTGGCTGTTTCTGTGATGCTCCCTATGTGAATGCAGGCATATTGTTAACAAACTGTACTGCACATGCAGACGTATGAAGACATAGAATAGAATAGAATAGAAATACTTTATTAATCCCCAAGGGGAAATTCATTTGTCTGTAGTAGTCTCATCTATTAGTATAAGAATTATAGAGTCTGATGGCAGTTGGTATGAAAGATCTTCTGTATCTCTCTGTCCTACAACGAAGAGAGAGGAGCCTTCCACCACCATTATTTCTTTGGTCCATCAAGGTGTTATGCAGTGGATGATCCATGTTGTTTAGGATGTAAACAATTTTTCAACATGTATGTTGGTGTGCGCATGCTGAGGGAATTACACGTGGTCAGATCGTTTCTCTGTGTCGTAGATTTGGATAATCTCACTGCTCTCTCCTACACAAAAGAATATATCGCAGAGAAGGCTCAGCACTGGAAACGATTATCCAAACTGTTGTGGTTTGTTTTAACTCAGAGGAGTTGATGCTCAACTACAACTGTACAGAAATATCAGTCACGCTATTGTTACTAGAAATAACAATGAAGGAGAAAGAAGAAGTACAAAAAAATGTGCTCTTTATGAGACTGAAGTTATACCCTTTATTAGACCCTTATTAGACTTTATTAGAGGGTAATTAGGAGTAGGTAATTAGAACTGTACAGTGAAATCACATATCTGCTACTTGAGACACACCTTATTTAGCTCCCTCCTCTTTCTTTAATCAACTCACAATATGGGGAAGAAGCAGATATGCAATTTCACTTTAGTTTACAGTACAGTTCTGATGTAATGTGTCCTTAATGACACTCTAATAAAGTTTAATAAGAGTCTAACAGTGGAAAATAATACACTTTAGTTTGCAGTACTGTTAATGAAGTCTAATAACGGTCTAATACAGGGTCTAATACTGACTTTTTGTGTAATTTGATGCAAAGTACATCTTGTTATGACTTGTTAGCGTACTGTAAAATAAAGTTCGACTGAAATATCTTCTGTCTTTCTGGGACAGAATCAGAATCCGAACTCTCCTGGTTTACCTTGTTGCAGCAGTATGTTAGAAAACGCTCCAGCAGGGGTAAAAGCAGTGGCGCTCAGCGTTGTTCACTGGTGCCTTACGAGACATGTTGCTGGTGTTGTAATGGCACGAATCCTACACTGCAGCCCGGCAGCCGCACACAGCACGCTCTTTGATGATGTCACAGGGTTAGATAGGCGCCATTGTAGATATGGGCTTCCAGAGAGCCACTACACACTGTTCTAGCATCTGTTGAAAAAGAAACACCCTCCCAAGTCCCTTTGACACAGCTTTTTTTTTTTTTTTAAAGGAGAGCTGGACAAAAGCCACAGTTTCTTCTGTGATATCCTGTTAAGGCTGTTCTGGACCCAGCCAAGCATGGCCTTCCTTCAGAGAGCTGGGGCAACATCATTCAGCTTCCTCCGTGTGATCCAAGGCACACAACAAACCCTGTGGTCCACAGCTCAGTGGCCAAGGAAAAAGACCCGTCACACAATGTCTTTTACCCATACGCACATTCAGAGGCATGCACATTATGCATCACCCCCATTTGGACATGTAGTACTACACAGCACAAGCACAAGTCAGTGCATGCACACGGAAAATAAAAGTTTTTGTCTTAAAAAAATGTTCTAAACTATAACTTTTGATATACTTTTCTGCACTGCAAAACAAAAAGTTTGCAGTCCATAATTTTAAGGCAACTGTCTTCACTCAGTTTTGAGTTTTGAAATTCTGACACTTAAGTTTCAAAGCAGACTTTTTAAAAAAAAGGTTTCCCAGTGTATAATTTTTTGTGGAGATAAATACCTTTTCCTGGGAAATTTACTGTGTGGTTAAAAATGTATTTCTTTAAACTGAAACCATTTAAATACAGAATGTCTTGGGTTCCTAAAACTAAAGGACCCAAAATAAATTATCTAAATATTATTTAAAACTCAAAACTTAGTGAAGGCAGTTGAAATTATGAATTTTCATCTTTTAATTTTACTCCAGATTAATTTCTGGCAAAGTGGCTCTTTTACACTTTAACTTCAAACTCTGCTTTGCATAAATTCTTCTTTAGATGAACTTGGATTGCTAAGTTTTGAAACCCCCCAAAAATTGTTGAGCAAACTCATTGAAGTTAACGTGAATAATGGTTAGTGACATAATATTTTCAATTGCAACTATTTAATTTTCAAGCACACATATAATGACAAATCAAGTTCATAGTGAACAACTTTTAAAATACAGATTTTTTTTTAAATCAAAGATTCAAGTTTATCTAAAAAAGAAATGTAAATTATCTCAACAAACTTATTCTCAACTTTTACTGTGTTTTTAGAAGTTATCTTCTATACTTGAGGATCATTTGTGGAAAAGTAGCTCTTTAACTCTACTTTATCTTCAGCAGTTCGTCACTAATGACAGACCAACCTGTAACCTTAGGATTAATCCCTGCTGCAAAAGGCTCACAATGTGTTGTTGAATGGATCTCACATTGAGTAAGAATGGAAAACAAAGGTCTTTGTGCAGTATGCATACATGTTGCCCCTCCAATAGACCCTCTGTTTCCACTGAGCTCAATTAGACCACTGCTAACTCTGTATAATTAACACCCCCAACAGGGTAATCAAACAGAATCTAAATTATGGCGATGGCGATGTATTGAGGAAGGGGTTTGAGTGGTGGGGGTGGACAAAATACAGAAAGCATATCTCAGGGGCGAACATGATAGAATTACAAAATGAGCAGCTTGCAAACTGTCTCAGCTTTGATGAAGAAACGTTTAATTATCCCCCTGGTGGAAAAGGTCCCCTATTGTCTAAAGCTAATTTGTCCCTTTTGGCTACTTCCCTGCCCCAGAGGCCTGTCTGTCTCAGGTTACCCCCCTCCTCCTCCTTACCAGCCCACTGCCACCCTGGGTATCAGCATCTCCCAGCTCCAAAGACAACCACAACCCTGAGTTAGGTCCAGACAGTATTTTGTTTGTTAAGTGTAGCCCAAAGATCTGGGCCCTTGGGAAAAGATGAAAGGACGAGTGCCGCCTCCCTCTCAGGGAAAGGATCAAGCAGGTCAATTTCCTCTGACTTTGTCCTGTCTTGGAGTTTGTATTCCCTCCGTCCACAAAGGCCACCATTGGACTGGACCGGAGGCTCACTCTCTCTCAGCTGCCCTGTCTCTGCCCCCATTTGATTCACAGAATAATAGATGGCAATGCATGCCTCCTAAGCACAACTCCTTTTTGAAAAAGTGAAACAAGAGATAACACTCCCTCGAAAGGAAGGGACATCCAAATAGAAACAGATACTGTATAATTCAACACAAAGTTCTTGTGGGACACTGTGAAAACAACATTATTGTAGGAGAAAACATTTGTTTTTTACTGAAATGTCCGAGTATTTTATTTCAAATATTGCTAAATCACCAGTGCTGCTCCTTTTTCTTATTTAGCCCTGAACAATTTCTCATGCTTTCCAGATAATAAAATTAAATACATTCACATTAGGCCTGACACTGGATCCAGTTCACATTTAAATGCAATTTAAAAGGGGCATATATTTGCATAGTGAATTAAAATTAAGACCTAATTATGCAAATAAATTATCAAATGCGACAGGGGATGGTTTTCAATTCAGTTAATATCTCATTTTGTGAGACAATAGTTACTTGATAGTCCAAACGGCATTGCGCCCATTTCGCTGCAGAGCCACACTGTGGTGTTAAATATTCAGGTGGTATTTAATTACAAAAAAATATAAGCTCATAAATTACAAGCATTGCTTCTTAAATACACTTAGACAAATCTGCCTCCCTGAGGAATTAGGTTTCCTTCATACACACACCCCTTAATTCATTTTGCATGAGGCCTTTTGAAACAGATAGCTGTGAGATGGAGGGAGGGAAAAGTATGAGCCACCATCAGAGTCCAGGTGAAATAACGCAGTAATTAACATGTGCATTAAAGGTTGACATTACTTTTAAAAGGACAACTATGTCGCTAACAAATAACTACAAGAGCGAGGAAGTCATTACATTTTCAGTGTTGCTCATTCCACTACATTTATCCAAATACACATGTTGTGTACACTGTAAAAAAAAAAAGTCATCCTAGGAATTTAGTAAAGTCAACTAATCATTTCTTATTAACTCAACATAAATATACAAGTTATTTATTTAAGTTACATAAGCTTTTTTTCTATTTCCAGAACACTATTGAAAGTACTCTATTCTGACTGGTCAATTACAGCATTCCAAGGTTTGTTATTTCTATCAGAGCGTTCTGATCACAGACTCTGGAGGAGCAGCAAAATAATTTTAATATCAATAAAGTATTTTAAAATGAATATTTTGTGTGAAATCAGTGTAACTAACCATGAATACATAAATGCTACATGTTATTAATGTTGCTCATTACCTGAAGAATTGTTGATTCAACTTAATATCTTAAGCTTATTAAACATGATTTTTCAACAGCTGAATCAATATCAAGTTTATTTGACTAGAAAAGTTTATTTGTTTTGGATCATTATATCATTACCACAACTTGTCTTTTCAAATTTCGTCAATTAAACATTTTAAGGCAGCCAGGACACTAACTCTTTGAAGTTGAAACAAATTGTTTATTTTTACAGTGCACTTTTAGAATCAGAATGAGGTGTAAGTAGATAGTATTGTGTGTAATTCTGTTTATGTGTCTGTAAAACAGTCTTTTATCCACAAAATAAGTTCATTTGATTATGAGATGAAGCTCCAGTGATTCCACGGCACTAACTGAACGGTTAATCAACATTTGTAAGAATTTTAAAGTTAGCAAACATCTTTTAAATATTAATTATCTCAGAGGAGGAGAAGCGGAAGCACAATTCCCGAAAGAGCAGCGCTCTGATGAACATCATCCGAAACAAAATGAGAAACACTGCATCCAAAATCAACTGAACAAACAAATCCCTGCCATCATACCCAGTCTGACACACAGCAAGCACAGAGGGTCAGCCCAGATAAGAAAACCTGCACTTTACATGAATATATAATGAGGGAAAAAAACTCACTCTCTGACAAATGATGTCTCCAGTAGGGGTTCTCTCGTATACAGGAGGCAGTCAAAGTGCCTGGGCAAAAATCTTTAGTAATCACTTGTTTAAAAAAAAAAAAAAAAGATACTGTCCTGGTCATGATTTTTAATTATTAGCCATTTGAAACTACACTATTAAAACCAAAGATTCATCTCTTTGGTAGATGGTTTTTATGTCGGGGACGTCTGTTGGTAGTTTGGCTTAATTAAAAATCCCATTAGGATAAGTTTGGATTTTCAAAAGGATAGCAAAGAGAAAAAAAAATCTTACTTTCGCTCAAGCTCATCCTCCAGATTTCCTCAGTCAGAGTGCGGGAGATGAATAGCAGTGGGTTAATGAACTGGCCAAACATGACATTTGCTTCAGCATTAATTAACATAGCTGTAAAAGAGAGTTAGCTGAGATGGCAAACTCTTCAAGAAGAAAACTCATATACTATGAATTTGTTGTTGCCTGACATTGTTGTTTTGTATCTTATTTTTATTCTCCGTCCTTATGATCCTGAAGATAGCTCTGTTTTCGAGAGTCTAGTTCGGTAAAAGCTGCTTTGCATTTGCTATTTTCTGAATGCACCTCACACGCTGCCAATTTATTTGTTCTCTTTCAGAAACCAATTTTCTTTATCAGACATAAACAGGTTCCTCCACTATGACTGATCCACATATCAGAAATAATCTATTTCAGAGAAAAACCTTAAAGCAGAATTCACAAGGGAAGATGAAAAACACTTAGAGAAAAGGAAAACAATGCTATTTTCAGTGTAAAATTACAATTAATCAAAAAATAATAATGTTTCCAGTCACTAGTTTTGTGATTTGCATCTCTCTATCATTCTTATTTAATAAAATGTGATTGCAGTCATATCTCAAACAAACACAAACAAATACTTTGCTCATGCAAACAAATATTTTGTTAATGCAATAATACAGTTTCAGGGCCGTAGCCGTAGGATTTTAGAAATTCATCCCATCTCAGCACAACCCCGCCTCCTAAGAAATGTTTGACTAAATATCCCACTTCATTCATATTTGATTTTGTAATCATATTTTACTGATCACAGGTTGTTTTAAAGCTGTCACAATGCCAGGATTCTTTAGGAGAATTACCAAATTAACATTTTGTGCCTAAAACCAGTCAAACTTTGAAGGCTACGACATATTTAGCCTTCAAACCAACCATGTATAATTCAGAGAAAGACAAAAATACATCAAACAGTATCTTGTTACAAATTACAAATAAACATACATACTAAACAAACGTATCAACATAAAAAACAAAATACAGGAATGGAAAATGTCTTTAATTAAAATACAAGTAATTTGTAATGAGAAAATACAAAAATATATTCTAATGTTATCACATTTGTTTGGGTCTGACCTTTCACATCAGACATGTAAGTCGATTGACAATATACGTCTTCTTGCTAGCAGGAAATCAACTGCCAATTCTAGAGCATATTTGTTTGCTAACTGCTCTTTTATTGTGTTGTTGTATTTCAGTGTCAGTCAGCAAGCTTGCCTAGCGACATCTGATCATACTTTGATTACATACCTTTATCTAGGGGAACATTTGCTCGAAACACCAAAACAGCTTCTTTCCTCAAACTACTAGTTCACAATTAACATGTTGATGGACCCAACAGGGCACATAATTCACTTACATTCAGCCTAAAACCTTTTTTTTTTTACAGTTCAAACTGTCTCTGAGAATATAATTAGCAATCTACAAACTACTACAAGGAACATTGTGTTAATTTTGGAGGCCAGTAAGTACAAAATATAATGTAAAAATAAATAAATAAAAACAAAAATAAAAATCCAAATAAAAATCTCCTCCTGCTTCATGTTTTTTCAAGGTAAACCTGCCTGGGAAAATGAAAATGCTGGCTCGTTTCACCTTATTTCAAGGAGAATCCGACCTGGTGGCAGGCATTAAGAATAACTATAGAAACACCAGATCTTCTAGCGGATCATGTAGGTAATAAACAGGCATCAGTATTAAATTGAGACTCTTTCAAGTTTAAAACTCCTTGTAGTAGCTTTAAGTGTTTCAAATACACAAATACAAGCTCTTACAGTATTTTGTTACAAATTTCATCTTTTACATCTTTTTTTTCCTGCCCAGTAAACTAGACGCTGCAAAATGCTCAAAACTAATTAAATACATATTTTAAATACATTTAATCCATCTCTGGTGTAATTTATGTGTAATTGTAGAAGGTAAACTCATTCAATTCCTTGAGCAGACGACATACAACCTCGTACACTTTAAGAATGTTTTATTATTTTAATTTCAGATATGTAAAGTTGACAGCTAGAGGATGTATGTAAATACACATCTGCATGTTGTTCTGAACTTTCCCTCGTGATGCAACAAACATCACACAGCCAGGCATTGAGAGCATTGAGGGGAGGTGGTGGATGAAACAGGTGGAAGGTAATGAAGAGTATCATAGGGTAATTGATGACCCTTCCTCAGCATTGGGGATATTGTTCCAAGGCTTAATCTTTGTCATCAGACACACAGAGGTAGAGATGGAGGGCGGAGAGCTAGAGGCTTACTGTGTCAACTTTCTCTCTCCTGTGGGTCAAGTAAACAGCCTTCGCGGGGACAGCTCAGGGGCTGGTGTCTGACCAGCCAGGCTGAAAATGGCCCTTGTCCATTCCTGCCATGTAGCATTTCTTTCCCCAGCTGTTTGTCCTTTGTCATGGACACAGCTTGTAATAAGAAGAGCCAACATATTTATGGAGTGGCCGACCTCGCTGGTACACAGGTCTTTTATCTGCCGGGCACAAAACAGCTTTGTTACTGTTTAACAATTCACAAACCCGCGCAGTCGTGGTGGAGAGGGTGGTTTCTGAAGGAGCGTGCGCGTACTGCAGGCTGGTTCACGTATATGTGGGTCTGTTTGGAAGCAAGAAAACAGAAGAAACAGATACATTTTTCTCCTCCTACAGCAGTGTTGTATTTTCCTCTTGACTCGCCTCTGACCTTGGGGCCAATTAGGGTGTTCATGGCGAGTGATTTGTTTTGCTGTGTGCGGTGGCCGTCCACTCAGCAACATTTATGAGTGATTAGTTAAGCTTCGTCTGAGCTCTATGAGGAATCTGCGAGGAGTGACAAAGCAACATTCAGATGGCTCGAGAAAGGGGAGTCCAGGGAAGGCTTAGGAGTGAACTTTGGTAGAAAAAGAAATGACTGATGAAACGAACAAAGGAGTCCTTTGACAGGTCTAGTGTGTGAGTGTGTGTATGTGTTTTCAAGAGGCAGGCAGGGGTTTCCCATTTTAGCAAGTCAGCGGTAGGTTAACAAGATACATTAGGACTGCAAACAGCAGTGGAAGAAGTATTCAGATCCTTTACTCAACAGAGTTTCTGCAGGTCCTTAAAGTTTGAGGTTACTTTTCTAAAGTTGAATTCAACTTCAATCTTGCTTTTAAATGTGTTTTCGGGGAAAATGTACTGATCACACTGTAACAATGACTAAACCAACACTGAGCCAATAAACACTAATGCAAACTGTGCATAGTATAATTGTGAAATATGTCTTGAACATACTCACAATGGTCTTAAAAATGTCCTAAAAAGTCTTAAATTTACAACCCTATTTTTTTAAGTAAAAGTACTTGTTCTGCAGTATGCAATGGCACCAGGACTGAACAACTATTTTCATGAAACCTCCTGAGAAGTTTAAGGGGTCACAAGTCACAGACATCTGAAACATGACAACAGACTCAAGCCAGACACTGTTTTTTGCAATTGCTGAAAACCACCGTTTTAACCTTAATGATGTGCTGTGTTTTATTAGCTTGTATGTTTTTAATCATGATAGTAAATATTTATTTGGGAGAGTGCAGATAAGACCTACTGAAGCAGATATTTCTTCTACCCAAAGTTGCTCATTATTATCTGGAAATAAATAATTTCCAACACAGTATCGTTCAGAGGACTATTATAGTATTAATATACTGTATATGTATAATATTTTAGTACTGTGGACTGCAGTAAAGTTAACATATCAAGGAACAGGAATACACTATCATTAGAATTTAAGATGATTCCTCTAATTTGAAGGATATTTTCTATATCTTTTCTATTTCCAACGCAAAGCAAAATTGCATTGCAAAAATGAGGTTAGAAAATTCAACATTTAATGCAACTTTTGGTATATACTACACCCACATCAGCCCTCTATCTGAATACAGATACATAGACAGATCATTTTGTTGGCTGAATGGATAAAGATAATGATAAATCAAAAGTTTACAGTTTACAGTTTGAGTAAATCTGCTTAGTTTTTTCCACCATTGACTGCAAATCTACAAAACTTAGCTGCCATACTATGAGGTCAGCGTGTAGTGTTTCTCCTCAAAAAGCATTAAAGTTTTTAATCATTAATTTTCTAAGGATGTTCTTTTCCTAATAACATCTTACTAATGCCAAAAAATCAAATATTTTAGAATCCCTCATATCTTTATTTGATGCGTGTGACATCTCAATTTCTATACTTTTATCAAGGTTAAAGAGTGAGAATGTGACCCCCTTAATATCAATTAATAGTTCACATCACATAATGGCAGTTGTGTCTAATGAATACTGTTAAATAGCCTAAATGCATTTTAATCCTCTCCATCAAAGCATGATTACAAAGGACGGGTATATCAAGTGGTCCTTTCATTTGGTTAACATGATCAAATTGACTCCTGTGTCATGAGAGATGACACCAGTGGTAATTAATTTCTCCATTAAGGGTGGCCGATGTGACAGCCATGCAAACAGAGCGGAGTGACAGGGAGGACACGATAACTTCAGCAAACTGAGACAACCCAACTGCTGAGGAGGAGCAACGCAGGGTAATCACATTATCCGTCTGCGGGGAGAGCATTGTTCATTAAAATAAAACAACACAGGCTACATTGTCTGTCGCTGCATCATCAGCATATTTGCAGATACGGCAGATTTCATCGTGGCTATGCATTTACATATAGTAATGAACTTTTTAAAATTCATTCCAAATTAGTCAAGTGAGCTATTAGAGCCTGTGGGTATTTCCACCAGGGGCCTCACTCACTTAGTTGTACAGTTTCTATTTTTCTTGTCTTTTCTTTTTTAATCAGCTATTGAACAAATGAAACAAAGTGATTTATCACATGAAAGCAGAGGTGCTGTGATGATAAGATGTTTATTTAGATCAGCATCAGAGGAATCAGATAGGTAGGCTTCTGAACTGATTGAATTGAACTCAAAGCTCTCCTTTAGTGGATTAATACACAATGACTGAACTATATAGAGATTCTAGAGAAGATTATGATTTTTCAAACACTATGTGTACTGAAAAACTTTTAGTATGGATTGCAAATATCTAACGCTCCCTTTCATTATATGTTACTGTCCTGTTCCATCCCAGTCTCCTATATTTTTATGTTACTAAGGCTTACAATTAAGAAAGATTCAATTTAAACCTCTCTTTAAACATCAGTTTACTCTAAACTGTGATTAAATTTAATTCTGTTGCAGCAAAACATTAAACTCCGATTTAAAATATGATCCAGGTTTAACTTTTAAATGCTGGCCTTTCTGAAATGGATTGAGCAAAATAATCAAGTTCCTCAAAACAAGTTAAGGAACAGAATCAATCCAGTTGAGTTTTATGATGTGTCTCTCCTGTCTTTCACTCCAGTTGATGATTCAGAATTTCTCTCAAAGGAGGAAGTGGAGCTTCTCTGTGGAGCCATTGTGAGTAGGCTAACTAGGCTAACTAACTTCTTAGCTAGCTAGCAAACAATTCAAAATATTGTTAAGGAATACAGAGCAGCTGAAAGTTAAGCATTTCCCACCTTTTTAAAAAATACTTACTAGGTTCCAACAGCACTCAAACTAGATTTTTATTTATTTTAATAAGCTCCATTATGTTCAGAGACAATGCATTTATATAAAGGGCTGGATTTGCACGGTGATGGTTTGGGTGGATGGTGGACGTATAAAGTGCAGGACTTTAAAACTATAGTCCAAGATTTGTGTTCAGACCCCTGCAACAAAAGTAAGAAGTAAATTAAGGAAATATCATCATTTTAGGTTTAGTCAACAAAAGGTCTTTATTTAAAATAACACTGTCGTTTTGCACAGGTTTAAGCAATAAAACAATTTTGGCTAGGGTTAGAAAAAGATTGTCATTTCAACACTGCTGTCTCTGTAGATGTCTTACAAACAAACTTAGATTTGTACTGATTCATTCAGTATTTGGCAACATTTATTTATTATTTTTTATAGAAAACATATTTCGGTCGGCATTATGTTTCCCTCAAAAATTTGCAGTTGCAAATTAGTTGTATATCAACATATAATTCTAAGAGAGGGGGTGCTCCTTCACAGCCTTTCTGCCCCCTACCCTTTAATGCAAATCATCATACAACAGCTTGTTAAATAACATGTATATTTACCATGAATGTGTGTAAGTGTGAGACTGCGTGTGTGCGCGTGTGTGTGCATGCCTGCAGGCTGTCCGGTCCTGCCTACGGGGGTTTTGATAAAAAGTGAAACCAACAGTTTCTCCTCCAGCAGCGAGACCCGGGGGCTTCTCCCAGGGAGGGGGCGATTGTCCAGCATTTTCACCACAATGCTGCCATATGGAGAACAGAAGGATCAGCCACTGGCTCCCTGCCAGAGCAAAGGCAAACACCAATCCACATATGCATAGAAGTGGTCATTTAGGGCCACCACTTTTTACCATAACAACAGATGAAACACAGGAGTCATTTTGTTTCCTCTGAGAGGCATTGTTCCCAGGGCTCACCGCCTCTTAAGCTGGCTCCATATGAGGCAGGATAAACTTAGGGGCCCAGGCCCTGGTGTAAATAACAAAGAGAACCTCACTTACATGCTTCCTAAATCCTATCGAAAGATGAAAAGGAAGAAAAAAAAACACTCCATTTCCTTATCTCCTGGAAATGAGCTTAACACGAGACAAATGAATTTATTTAAGTGGCTGTCCATAGTGTGTGTATGTGTGTGTGTTTTGGTGCTCTAAAAGCTGAAAGTACAAAATGCTCCAGTTGTTTCACAATTTTAATTTTAATCTGCAATAATCAACAGCATGTAATCATATAAGTGGGTTTTAGCAGCAATTACGCTCGCAACTGTCATGATGGACACAAACTAAATGAGCACTGTCCTGTCATCAAATATGATTAACTGATACATTTAAGATTTGTTTACAGATTAATTTTAATTGAACAACATCATCCTAATGGCTTTGTCTGCAAAGGGGTGTGCACTTTCTCACAGGATGTCAACTGAGCTCACAGAATTTCATTTGTGTGCAGGGAGACAAGTTTCAAGCGTCATCTCTCAAAATCATGAGGGCAAACATTGTTTTTGTTTATAAATATATCCGTTTAAGCACATGGTGCAGTTGCATCCCGACTGGCTATTTTCTATCAAAAAATAATAAACCGAATGCGGATTTATTTATCAAAAACAACAAAGTTTTTCTTCAAACATGCACCAGTTTTGAGTTGACAAACAACAACTTTGTGTTAGCAGGTGTCAGTGTCCTCCTTGTTGTGAGTTTCTTCATTTTATCACTGAAAGCAATGAGCCAATTGGCCATTTTGTGCAGGCTTGCAAGTGGTTTAGTGTGTATTTCAAAGCTGGTCAGCCAGTCAGTGAGCTACTTAAGAGCAGCAATATTGTAATAATGACTCGCTGATGGGAAGGTAGCAATGGAGCTGAACTTCTTACATTCCTCTGATGCTGCATGATTATGACTTTAAAGGAATAAATTATTACTGCAAACATCCTCAGAATCTTAACTCCTTGCAGCAGCGACTGCATTCTGCTAAAATGAAGAAAAATCTTTTTTTCAAACTGAGGGGAAAATGATGCAGTAACTGCCAGCCTAAGATGAGATTCATTTTCATGGAGATTTGTTTTGTTGTTTGTCATAGCTTTTACTGATGTTTGTGGTGGTGATTGAAATGAGTATATGAACCCAGCAGACATGAGATGTCTAGCAAACATGCAGACCATATCTACATGTCTGCACACAACCAAATCAGGTTCAATGTTTGAACACCTGGCTAGGAGATTTTTGGGGGCAGATGCTTTTTGCACCCAGGTTGGAATAACCAATGTGGCTATTTGCACCTGGGTTTATATATCCTTGCATGACAGAGACGGGCACCCAGGTGTCCATAGCAAGCACTGCTATTTGCACTTGGGTTGCATGGCAGAGATAAACCATCACCTTTCTGTAAACCTAACCAAACTGTAACTGAAAACTGAAAATAATCATTTTTAAAAATGTGTGACATGTATGGCATGACCTAAATACAGTAACACTGACATGTAATTTCACACTACTGTCAAGTTTTAGTCTTCCAGGGAGGGACTAAAAACTCTGCTTTCTCAGAGAAAAGACTTGTGCTTAACCCATTTGTCCACCACAACCTCTTTATAGCTAAAATAAGGGGGTTGGGTGTGAATAGCCAAATAGCTGCCCTGTGCCTATTTGTATCCGGGTGCAAATAGACACTGTTTTTGGATATCTGTGGATGTGCAAGACAAGTACAGTTTTATTTGCGATTAAAAAAATAAATAATATGTCTAATTTATTAACAACTATTTATTATTGTTATTTGGTAGAGAGATTGGATAGAGAGAATGCACAGAGTTTTATGTGCAAATTGGGCCAAATCCTCCTGTGGATGTCAATATAGGCTGTTCAGAAGATGTCATAAAGGGACATCATAAAAACTTTCATTCTGGCTCCTCAGGGGACATCTTTTCAACGTGAGACAAGATGTGCACAAGATGTCTTTTGAATGTATCTTTGCTCAGTGGGAGGTAAAACAGTGATGTGATGTAATACATTTTGCTGCCAGTATACGGTTGTGCAACTTTGGTCAAGGTCACTAAAGTGGACCAAGTTAAATTGCAGACGCTGTCCCTCTGCTTTTACTTCTACTCAATAATAAATGAATAATGTCAAACTCTGAAGTTATCTTCTAAAGATGATGTTGCATCATCTACATGTGATCACACCACCATTAATCATATTTTCTCTGTGCAACATATCCATTAATCAGTTGAATGGATTGATCGTCTGTCCTTAATAATACCAAAGGAGACTATGACGTTCAAAAACAACCAGGGGTCATTTTCTCCTTCTGTAGGTTCAACCTTGGTTCTTAATGTGAGGAGATCGTAGTAAATCATGGCTACAGAGTCCGCCAGCAGAGTTTATTGGATAAGAAATGTAGGACCGCAAACTTGGTGGAAGTGTTTGTCAGGGGCACGCTAATGCACTGTGTTTAAGCCACATCCAATCTCAGTGAAATATTATACAGAGTTTTAATATCCAGAGGGTGTCGGGCTGGAGCGAGAGGCAGTCAGCTGCTTCAGTATAACCAAATGTTACAGTATAAAACAGCGTGTCGCGCCGCTATTTGACATGGTGGAATGAGATTAGATGGAATTCATTTCTAAGTGAGGGGAAATTACAAGCCTATTGGTAACCCCCCCTCACACACACGACAGCAGCCTCTGCTAACCCCCACCAGTGGCCCAACAACGGAGGGGTAGTCGGGCATGAACGGTGACATGAACAGGGAATGACCCCACAAACCACATCCGTAGCCACCTTCAGTGCGGCAGGAGGAAGCTGTGTTGTTTTAAAGGTCAGATCAGTCTGAGGTCGAACAAGCATATGTCTGCTGCTCGGGATACACTGTAGGCAAACTGGGATCATTTATTTAAGCAAATGGCAGTGTTGACTTTAAAAGCATGTATTTGTGCTCTGCTTCACGCACTAAAAGAGTAATAATGTGAGGATAACACATGAGTAAACAATAATTAGTTAATTATTCTGTTTTACACTGTAAAAAAATAAACTGCCTTAAAATTTTAAGTTGACTGAATTTGAAAAGACAAGTTGGGGTAATTTTGGAATTATTCAAAACAAATAAACTTGATAATAATTCAGTTGCTTATTGTACATGTAGAATAATTATGTTGAACCAACAACTGTTCAGTCACACTGACAAACATTACAGTTTGAATTCATTTTAAATTTACATTTTTAAATACAGTTTGAAGAGTCAGTTCATCATTTCAGACAAATTACTTACAGCAGCATTTTCTGCTGAAGCTGCTTTGTTTAGTATGTGAAACTGTTCCCAATGAATTTATTAAAGTTGGAGAATTCAATACTGATTCCCTACAAACACAGTATATCCCTGCAATGTTGCAGTTGTGATGTATCATTTGTGACAGTGTAATGATGTTACTTCAACGTTACCATCAGTTATGTTGCTGCTACACTGTTGAAATTTTACCATGTAACGTAAGGCTTTCAGTGATATTTTTGCAAAATTTGTTCAACGTCCTCTTCATGATGTTTCCTTGACTTTATGTAATGACATTGCTGCAACATTGCTAAAATGTCACAGTATTGCCAAAAAGTGGTGGAAACATTGGAACAACATACCGGCAATGATTAAAATAATGTGCTGGCAACGACACTCCGTAGTTTCATTTGGTAGGTTGCTACAACATCACATTTCACAAAACTACGTTCCTGCAACAACTTTGTGTTAGTAGAATACAACCATCATCGTTTTTACTAATGTTTTCATTATTGTGAAAATAAACAACCATGACTTATCTTAAAATGTTACAGAGACAGCAGGTTTCCATCGTACGTTGTATTTTCTTGAAACTATAAAAAGAAAGCTCTCAAGAGAGTTTTAACTCTCTAACGGTGCATGCTGGGAAGCTAATATGCTGATAATGTTTCCTTAGAAGTAATTAGTTGATTGAACTCTGTACAATTCATTCATTCAATTTATCATTTCAAGTTCTTCAGGTTAGATTAATTTAGATTATAAGTTCTGAAGTGTCATGAAAATAAATTCTAGACATATTAAACTTGTGTATTTATGTTAAGTTAATGAGATTAAATGAGTTAATTCCACTAAGTTCCTGTATATTTTTTCATGTAACCTCCTCATAAAGAAACCTTGCAAACAATACAAATGCCTTCTGCTCAAGTCACTGGACTTTTCTGCTCATTGTTCCTATGGTGCTGTGACCAGAGAGAGGCCCTTGACATTCTGATCCTTTAACACATGTCTCGGGGTTTCCAGCACATCAGGATGACACCTCGTGAAAGGGGAACCCCACCTTTGGCTTCTCCGGGAGAACAACACGTGTCAGTGGCCCCCCGTGGGCCCTGTCAAGGGGTGAAGAGGTTAGGCGCTCTGTGCGGCCGCACAGATCCCGGCCTTCTTGAAGACCACCATAATGACTGCTAATTACGCTGCCATCTGTGGGGTGGGCTGTGTTATGTAGACACCTGTTCATTAAGTAGGAGAAAGAAACTTTTCTCTCAGCAGCGTGTTCTGCAGAAAATGGCAGATTCGAGAGCTTTCCTGCCTTTCCTGTAAAACATTTTGAATATAATCTAAAGTGAATAATTTCAGGCTTCCTCCCAGCTCCACATTAACCCACATACTGGTATCAATAAAACTTCCGAGCATGAACTCCTCTGCACTGCTAATGATTGAATGAACTTTGTGTGATACCTTTCCAGCTTCAGAAGACATCACCAAGGTTAACCAGGCCATCGGGCAGCATTAGTAGGAGGGTGTTTGGAGGGGAAGCCAATAAAAAGCTCTCAGATATCTGCTGAGGGGGAGCACAGCCTGTCAATTCTGTGGCCCTAAGAGGTGATCTGCCATTACCGACTCACAGAAGACTAATGAGAGCCATTCTGTTGCCAGCACCTTGAATAATATGTCAATACTCATTCAGGCTGGGTTGAAAGCTACCTGTTTTACTTTCACTTGAAATAAAGGAGGTTCTGTGCTCTCTGAGAAATAAAGGCGCTATCTAGAACCATAAAGGGTTCTTCAGCTTGTCCCCATAAGAGAGCCCTTTTTGGTTCCTGGTAGACCCCTTTAAAGAGGTTACAACTGGAATCCTTGCAGAGAGTTCTACCTAGAACCCGATGTAAATGGTTATACCGTGAACCATCTGTGGAAGGTTCCACTCAGAACTCCCTATGAGAGGTTCTACACAGAACCACCCATCTACGGTGTAATGGTTCCAATCAGAACTATCTCTGGAGGTTCTATCTGAAACCTTTCCACCTCCTAACGGTGCCAACAAGAACCCACCCAGGGGGGTCTACAGAGAACCCTTTTATATTTCAAGAATTTTATGTACAACCCATTCAGGGGGTTGTTCAGAGAACTTTTTTTATATTCCAAGAATTTTATCTAGAACCCACCCAGGGGGTTCTACCTCGAACTTTTGTCTATTCAACGGGACTTATCTAGAACCCACCAAGGGGTTGCTACAGAAACTTTTGATTCAATCACGAACCGTTTATATTCCAAGGGTTTTATCTAGAACCCATCAAGGGGCTTCTACCGAGAACCCTGATGGTACAAAAAACCCTTGATGAACCCTTGATAAGAGTTTTTTAAAGGATATCAAAAATCTCTTTCTTCTACAAAGTGCTCTTTAGATGATTAAAGGAACCCTTAGTCTTACAAAGCTCTTGAAAAAGGGTTCTTCAGAGGCGAAAGGTGTCTAGTTAGAACCTCAGCCGTTCAGGAAAAATCCCTTTGTGACTCTCATTTCTAAGAGTGTATCACAGAAACTCCCTTATTTCTTGAACATCTACCAGTTGGCAGGCAATAATAATGTAATAATAATTCAAATTTCCTGTACTGTAGAAGCTCAGTGCTGAACTTTGAAAGGTTTTAAAGCCGTCTCCTCCTCCTTGAACGTCTCCAGACACATTCATCTAATCCCTATCTTTCAGTTTAAGATTTATATAAACGGATGATTGCTAAGCATCACATATTTCAACATTTTATCTGTTGAGCTTATGACTCCATTTAGCTTTAGATCCTCCGAGAGTGAGCCAGCACAGCAATCATAAAGTGAGGGCCAATTAGGATGTTGACGGATTGATTTTGGAAGATAAATTTGGGATGTAAAAGGTTGACATAGCTGCTGTGTCTCTTTCACTGCGTGTGTGGCTCCCAATTAAGTGAGGAGAGGCAGTTTTTTTTCCTCTCCAGGATCAGAGTGTCTCCCTGACAGATGAGCCACTAATGAGAGCAAATCTCACTAAATCCTCAAGAAACATGATGAATTGAATCATGTTCACCCTGTTCATTTGTCGTGTTCGCAGATGAGACAAAACGCAACATTTATCTAGTCGACAAATAACAAATGAGCAGGTGGGTCCATCATTGTTCATACAGTGCCTGCCTTTTTAAAATAATATTAAACTTGATACTATGGCGCAGATTTGTACTGTATTTTTATATCCTCCTTGTCTGATGTGAAATATAGTATGGAGGTTGAAGGCAGACATATGTTAAGTCCTGAGGCCTCAATCTGCCTCCCTCCCTAATATTTATAAGACAAATTAAGGAGCCTATCTCTCTCATTATCACACTCCAAACCCTCACCATATGTATCCCTATTATTAGACAACCAGCAGAAGATGGCCTATTTTCAAATTTAAATTACCAAGTCTAACCTTAATTGGTTAGAAACGTTGTTTAGTGGATGGTATCAAAGTCGGGCTTGGGAGAGAATCCGACAGATGGCTTAGTCTTATGACTTGTATTAACACCTTCGAAGTTTAATGAACTGTTAATTGCTTTTCTAATACATAATGGGACCATTGGAATACAAGCGGTAATGCAAACAGATTAGTTTGTAGACAACAGATAAACACACGTCCTGTTCAATGTCACCTTTAAGTACCTTGAAAAACAAAAGCAAGCTGGAGGACGTAAAGAGAAAAAAATACCCATTTTATAGGTGATGCAGGTATTTTAAAAGCCCAATCTCTCTTTTTTTTACCATGAATATTTGATATACATATGCATAATTCAACAGTTTGATATGTTGATAGAAAAACATCAGTTTGTGTCTCAATTAATAATAATTAAAAAATTGTTCTGTTTTACAAAGATTACTACTGTAAACAAACCTTTAACAGCAGTGCAAAGTATTAATGATATGTTTTCTGCTGTTTGTTATAAAGACCTTTCAATAAATGAAGAAATTATAGCAGGCTCTAATCATCCGTTTTAAATTTTGGTGGTGGTAGGGCTGACCATTTCTTTAAATTTGGTTAACGTACTGTGCCTTTAATGGACCATTGTGTAGAATTTAGTGGCATCTAAAGGCAAACACCAAACAGATTGCAAACACCTCATCTCATTCTCTTCTTCCAGGTGTGAGAACCTACAGCAGCTGAGAAACACGCACAGTATTTGGTTTCTCCGTTCTGGGCTACTGAGAATGGTGCAATATGGTAACCTCCATGGAAGAGGACCCGTGCTCTGTGTAGATATAAACAGCTCATTTTAAGGTAACAAAAATACATTTTCAGGTGATTATACACTAATGAAGACATACTTACAAATATTATATTCCAGCAGGCACTGTAGCCACAAGGGGCAATTGCAGGACACTATATAAATGCTCAGTCATAAAGTCAATTAAATAAAAAGAGCAGACAGTCCTGCACCAGGTCAGGCACCCAAATACCCAACAGAACCCACAAAAAGTTCTATAATGGGTACAAAAAAGTTTTTGTAGAAATTCATATGTGCATGGGTAAAAAAAATCAGCTAATTAGCCTAATCAGCTGCCAGGATTTTTTTTTTATTGTGAAAGTCTCCAACACTTTGACCCCACATCTGGCCAAACAATGGGACGTCACTCATCCAACAGCGATGTAGGCTGGCTGCTCGCTAGAACATCAAAATAGATGACTTAAAGGCAAAAACATCAAGTGGCGAACAACAACTGTTGACAAAGGCCAAGTTGGACATATGGAAGATATTTGGTGTGATCAGAGACTGTGAAAGTAACATTGTCAGTGGCTTTGCTACTTGTAAAAAGTTCCAAAAAGTATTAACTTTTGATAGCTGCAAGTTGCATCACTGCTGAGAAGACACATCGACAGCCGCTGGAGCACAAGAACACAAGTGAGTGACAAGTAATGGAGCATGGGTTTTTAATTATGGATGGGCAGTGGGACTTAGATTAACAGGTCCGGATCTGACATGGAGATAATTGTGTGGAACTGGTCGGTTCTTGTAGCCTACTCAGCTTTGCAGGTACAGGTTTGCAAAACTGGACCTGTGCAGGACATATCAGACTGGCCTGTAGCAGTAAAACACTTGTTTTAACACAAGTGTTTCGAACTCAGAAATTATTATTTAATTGTTTATGAGTTTAACTTTTCATTTGTAAAATAATGATTTATGCCTTTAAAATTTACAGTCTTGCTTTGAGCCATATGTAAAACCTAAATTGTATTGTTCAGAAACTGGTTTCTAATGGAGCTTATTTTTGCAGGTTTGTTTACCCCATTTGGACCATCCAACAGCACAAGAGACATCAACATTTAAGGTTGTTATTTGGTCATAAAGGTAATGTATTTCACCTTTATTTCTTTTCATTCTGCAGGCCCAGACTCATGTTCCTGAGATTGTTTTTAGAGAGCAGAATTTCACAGCCTCCCTCTAAAAACTCTTCATTCACTGCAGTAGTTCATCTATCTGTTTTAGCTGCGCTTGTAATATGGTGTGTGCATTGAGCAACCATAAATGCACTCCTACCTTCGTAGGTAGAGCTTTATTAAATTAAGCCGTCTTTAAGGTCAATATACTTCTGTAATGAGTTGTCTCTTTTGATCATCAGAGGTTAGATTGTACCCTGATCCTCACTCCCTTTTAATGGTGTTGGTGTCACAGCTAAGCTAACACCAACACTGATGTTTTTCATATTTCAGCTTAAAGTCAGCGCAAGTAATGCTTTGCATGCTTAAAATCCATTTCCATAACTAAGTGTAATTTCCCCTCAGTTTGTTCCTGTTTAATGAGGTGAAGTCTTGTTTGTATGCCTCCCAATGTCACCAGAAAAGTCATTCATGCGGCTGTGTCAGAATTAAATCAAATTAGCATTACTACACTGCCATTTTACATCAAACTGTTCAAGTAAAAAACATTTTGCTCGAGTCAATTTTACATAAAAATTTGCTTTTCCTTTCCTATGTTTCATTCAAAATTCTTGGAGGGGTCTTATTGATGAAATGTGTAAATGACTCGGGGGTGGGCGCGGTGAGGCAGGGGGGTGATAGCGGAGGAGAGAAAATGACCAACATTGATTTATCCTGGATGTTCTCTTGTCTGGTTGGTGCCGTCAGAACACCTCGCTGCATCCCATTCCCTCCCATTATCTCCCCGCGATCACCGCAGTCCAACGAGTTTCCTACAGGGTCATAAATACTTCCCCCGGACCCCATACTGCTTCCACATCATCCTCCAGACGCCGCCTAATGACAGCGAAAGACAGACAATGCATCCTTTCTCTCGTGACTGCTGTGCTTCTCTCTCTGTTCATACACATTTTACAGTGGCTGAAGAACGTATACCTACACCACGAGAGGCCAGCAGCGGCGTGTCCCCCAGACTTTGCATTTAAAATGGTACATTAAAGCAACATGTCTGAAAATATTGCACATGATTGATGTTGGTAATGACAGTGTTTTCTCAGTGTGAAAGTCATATGTGTGCTTTTCTCTACATTTAAGGTCCCCAAGAAAAGAAAATGCCAGAAACAAGACAGAAAACAAAAGGAGGAAAGACAATACTGTCAATCATTTGCTCACATGGTAACAGAAATATGCATTGAGTCAAAAAGAGACAGAGACAGTGAATCAAATTAATTATTCTGACATGCTGGTCATCCGAATCAATTAGAGAGCAGCAGACAATGAGCCACCAGCATAAACAAAATCTTTTCCTCACAAACATCCCCACCAACAGCCCTATTAGAGAGAAAGCCACATTCATAAACCACTCACATATGAGTCTAAAAAAAAATATTGAGATCCATCTGATTCGCTACAGCTATGAGGCCAGGTCAAGTGGGCGGTCAATTGTGTCATTGTTCCGCTGATCAATTGTTTGTACAGTAAATTGCAAACAAGTTGCTTTTCATTTAGCAGTTTACAGGGGGAAGCAGCACATTCCAGACGAAACTAATGACCTCTGACGAAAAATTTGGCAAGTGACTGGACCTGAGTGCGCCTCCGCCAGTGAGATTTTCTTCTCCAGTTATGGTATTTTGCTTTGAAGGAAGCCTTGCAAATTGGTTTTCTGGACAAACAATCAGGATGAACAAACATGTGCAATGAAAAAGGATTTTTTTCATCCCAAAAAGTGGCTTAAACTGGTTTTTGCTAAGAAATCAATATGAATATTCTTGGTGTTTGTTTTGACTTTTGCACTTATTGAGTCAAAGTTATAATTAACAAAAGCTGGAAATGTAAAATGTGGATGTTGAGGAAATGTTTGGGTTTTTTTAAACCAACAAATAAGATATTTTTCAAGCAGCCACACATGCAGTCAACCTGCTGGAGGTTAATGTTATTTTCCACTGCTTATGTTGCATTCACACATATTCAGGCAGACAGTAGACAGAAACCCGGATATTATTACTGAGGATTAGAGGAGGACAGTAAAATTTAAGTAAGACCGGCAGAGAATACTGGCAACAGTAATGGTAATGGTAAGCAATACTGTTGTCCTCCACTGCATGTTAACACAAAGAGAAAACATGGGTGAGCTGAACAACGAGAAGCTAATTTTGGTGCAACAACAAACATAAACAATGGATGAAGTACAGTTCTCTTTTCACTCTCCATGTTGGAAATTAACGAATGACCTCATGTTTTGGAGGGAATTTAAAATTAATCTTAAGTTTGCAATAGAGTATTAAGAGAAAGCTGTATTTTATAGCTACAAGCACTGCTAGAATAAATGTAAAAAGTAAGAGGTATAAAATAATTGCGTGTTAAAATGGTTGCTAACAGGCTAAGTTGCTTCCATTTTCGAAAACTTAACAACACAACAGATCCACCCAGATGTTGAATGTTGTAAAGGGCAGACATCTTGAGTCACTAATGGTACATAAATAACATTATCTGTGTAATTTACCAGTGGCAAGTTTAACTTATTGTTAGATGTGATTACTTTTACAGTGAAGGGATATATTTCAGTATAATGTTGGGTAATTTAATTGGATATTTGGTGTGACTTCATCCTTGTATATTTTGATCTCTTTAGATTTTTGTCATCGATCTCTGGCTTTTGTAAACGTGACAGATGAAGTGGAATTTTCTGATTAAGTGTTCAGTTGAGTAACTAAATGAGTGGAAGGTGGAGCAACATGGTTGTTTTACCATTGCCACAGAGCCAACTCAACAGTTTCATGTCATCCTTAGAACATGGTAGGTTCAAGATAGCCACTAAAGTGTACTTATAAGCTATACATGGCTCTGACAGCAGGGAACACCAAGCTAGATGCTTTTTCCACAAATATGAAAAAAAAACCAAAACATTTTAATCATCTTTTTAAAAATGGCAAAATATGCAGATGCCTGCAATATCACTGAAGTTGCAAAAAAAAGCGGGGTGAAATAAGATTTCAGTTCAACTTTAATATGGCCTAAATGTATCATACGGTTAGTTAGGGTGTAGGAGCATGGAGAAATGCTCTGAAGCCTTTTACGATAAAGCTACGACCTAACTACATATAAGTTGCACTGTCAGTTTATTCACACAACCCCTCGCTGTGTTTGGCAGACCATATTTAGGGACAGTCAGCTGGCAGAATGAGTTGGCCACCCACAGATCCCTTGCATTGTAAAGCTGCCTCATGCTCTATTAGTCCCCACTGTTCGAATGTATACATTAAAGATAGCAGAACAAAATCAGACAGCAAGGCCGACTCCGCGCCATGAAATTAGGACATCATCATCCTTTGGTCTAAACATGAATATTCACACCATGCACGCTTCAGTTTACATCGTTAGAAACCATAGCATGTGTGCCAACGCAGGCTTTGATGTGATGCTTTGAGTGACTCTCCATTCACGCAGACCAAGCAGCACATATTGTAAACTGTAATATATGACCTCGCGTTGAGCATATTCTTTGTGGGGTCTCGCAGACAAGCCGTGCACTTGGGAGGGACACGAATGACTGAACATTGCTCTATTGAGTAAGCCTCCTAATAGAATGGCATGTTTAGGCCTGTCATTCAAAGCAGAGGAGCGTCGTGTGATGAGAAGGCTGGGTAAATGAGTATTTTAGCAGGCATGGCTAATGTCTACAAACCTGTGGTGTTTAGTTTGCTGTTAAGGATGACATTAACAGAGACACAGACCCAGGGATGCTGATCAACCCTGAGGTCCTAACACATGGGATGGTGTTTCTGGCTCATTTCCTGCACCATAATCAAGGCTTATGTACCTTTGTGTGAGGTTGAATCGTTGTGTGTGTGATTGTAATATTAGAAATCTTGCTTTTGTGTAACTGCTCAGCACTAGATGTGTGTCGTTGTCCCTGTCTGTCTTTTTGTCTGTCTGTCTCACCCTCTAATGGAGGCGGGAGGGAATCAGCTAATTAAGGATGTAAATGGAACTGAGGAGTGACAAAGAGCCTGCTTGTAATTCGCATCTAAATTGTCTCTTACCTCAGCAGAAAATTTATCACAGGAGACAATGTCAACTTTTACATGGGGAGAGCCATTTGCATTTTTCGAATTCATTACAAGGGTGGCGCTGCAATCATAAGCCGTGATAGAGACCCCTTACCCTCCCTCCATTCTGCTGCACCCACCCTACCCATCGCTACTGGGGTAGAGGATAATCTGATGGGTTCCTCTTCAGTGGTCACTCAGCAGTATAGTGGAGGAAAAGGAGGAGAGCAGAGCAGAGGAAAGGAGAAGAGAGGAGAGGAGCAAGAGTAACAAGGAGAGAGGTGAAGAGAGTTTGTTGGATGTGGAGCATAAAGTGGTCCACCCACTTGTTTATGTGTGTGTGTGTGTGTGTGTGTGTGTGTGTGTGTGTTTGTGAGCGTGCATGTGTGCAGCAAAGCCACACCACTCTCCCGAGCGACAGAAACCTTGTTGTGATTTATGCAGCCTGAGATATGAGTGCTGGTTACGCAGTAGCAAGACATCGATCTGACAAAGCAAACCAAACAATAAAGAGGCGAGGAAGATGATGTGCCCAGTGGAGTGGAGAAATGGAGAGTGTACCTATAAGAGCTAATTATCTGAGCACATAATTCTTCAGGTTAAGACAGGGGGAGCTGAGAGCCAGCCAAGCCACAGCTGTCGGAGAAAAGGCTCGGCTACACAATGGGCCCAAGGTCCCAGACCCTGGTCAAGAATAATTCAAAGTAAAATTGTATATCAGTGCACCTTGTCAATAAGCCAAGCTTAGCTAAAATGGGTTGAACCTGGATGAAACTGTGTGCAGCAAACTGTCCCAAATGGCATCTTTGATGAATCACAAAAGAGGTATTGTTATAAATTCAAGAAGTTCCCCACAGTATGAGATCAACAAAAAACTCTAAACTCCAAATATAATACTCTAATATGATACTCTAGGGACTTTAATTATAATGGGCTCTTTGAAGAACCAGTTTTCACACTGAGAAATCCCAAAAGTTTTTGCAGGCATCTCTAATGGCACCTACAGTACAGGCTGTGAGATTTCAGCAGTATTATAAAGTTATTGCAAGACACACATAATGACATGGATCTAATAATCTTGGGTACAACATCAAGTCGTCTGATGTATGTAGACTGTACGATGATCACACCTACTGAATCGTAGGCTACAACAAAAGTCAGGATACAAGAAAACACCCCACTGCACTACTACAGTGGTAAACAATGAAGCTAAGCTAAGTGGTGTTTATGTGTATGGAAAAAAAAAAAGGGGAGGTGGACCTGATCGTGGCGAGGGAAAAGACCCCAACTTGGGATGCCAATTTTGCAAGGAAGTGTGTGAAAATAGCATACACATATGTTCATGTAATGGTTATCCCTGACTGACACTGTCAGAAGAGCATAACAACGGTCGTCTGTCACAATGTGATGTAGGACCACCACTTTCTCACTGGTCATCTTTCATCTGGGTCAGCCCAAAATCACACAGTGTGGCACTGAAGACCGTCTGAGTTCTTGTAAGAATCCCTGTGTTCTTGGAGTAACCTTGTGGTTCTTAAAGGAGCTTCTCAGTTTTTAGTGTAGTGTCATAAGCTGAGGTTCATTCCAAGTGTCCCAAACCTTTTCATGTCAAGGACTCTCAGATTAGATGCACATTAGACCACAGTAATAGTCTTCATAGTCAATCAATTATCAAACTAGGATCACTATACATTACAATCAATCAAATGGGCCAACCCTGTTTCTTCCCTTGTTATTCCAACTACCAAAAAATATGATGAAAATTGAAATATTTTATTCCTTCTTTTGCTGGGGAAACTCTACATCCCCCTCAAGGACCCCTGTTGTTCCCTGGACCCCAGTTTGGAAACCACTGCATTAGCTCTTACAGTAAAGTCACCAACCAATGCAATATTGACTGTGAAAATGTGGTTATAAGTTTGCATGAATATTATTTGCAGTTAGTTTAGAGTTAAATTGAGTGAAAATCCTGTAGTTGGAGGATTGAATCTGTTCATCCAATAAGCAGTGAGTGCAAAGTTCCACCTAGAAAATTTACAGTCTTATTCCTCCTCAGTTGTGGAGATTATAAAGTCTTGGTCAGAGGTTATATAATAGCCACGGCTGGCCTTTATGGTTTTATCAGCAATCCATTACAATCACTGAGCAAGTTCAAAATTCACAGTTCAAATACGGTCTCCCAGCCTCGTGTCACTTCTCTATAAGCCGTGAAAATAATAATGATAATATTTGCAATTATTATTTCCTATCTTGCAAACCCATTCTCTGCTTCTGTAAGCAGCGATCCTTTAATTAGACACAAGCACACATACACAAAGACTGGGGCGGTGGGTGCTCACTGCCATTAATAACACTATATAAAAGCAAAGCCAGACAGCCTCTGACACTTTTAGTAGTTTGGGAAACAAGATGTAATCTGCGTTCGGTGCCAGGAGCGGACCGGAGCTGTGTGTGTGGGGCTGTGAGAGGGAGGGAGCGTGGCCTGTAAGTCAACGCAAACAGAGCACTGTGAGTACATCACTGATGAAGACATTATCTGTGAGTTATACTCATACAGACAACGGGAGGAAGAAGAGTATAGGAACCATAAGACAAGAGAAAGTGACAGATGAAATGGGCATCTGCTGTTGCCAAGGCTAGTCACTGATGTGTACATTATTAGTCTTTCAAAAGCATGAGTGCTATGAATTAAAGGGAGAATCCGAGTATTAATAGCAATTGTTGTGCTATATTGGTGTGGTCTTTTTGTTTTGGTGCTATGTGCTTACACTCTGTCCATTGCATTTTGTTTTATATGGCATTGTGTTATATTGCAGCATTTTGTGTTGGGCATGAGAGGATAGAGCAGAGGATGAGGTTCTGTTTAGTGGCACCCTTGGCACCCATCTAACCTTGGCATACTGCTGGGCATGCTCCACTGGCCCTGAACATGCTGAGGTTTGAATCCAGAAATGCTTTTGTGCAGCACAGGCCACCAGAGGAGAGGTGGGAGGCTCCATTAATATATCCCCAACTGTATCGCATCAGTCGAGACTCCATGGCTGAACCCACAGATCAGATCTCCAGTATATCTCCAGTATACCCGAGCAGCATGCGCTTTGAAATGAAATTCATCCTCCAAAATGGTGGGCATAATATTAAAGGACAAATCTGTAATATATTTAATGTAATATATCAGAAATTAAGGAAACTTGCTTTTGTTTTCATGATAACAGGCTTTGCTTTACATTGACAGTTATAAACAGCCGATCAGCTTGTTGTTTGTTGTTGTCAAATTCTAATATTGTGCTTGTCTTGCACGCCTGCAGTCTTCTTGCAGCCTGCCTGAGCTTCCTCAACTCTGGGGAGGAGGTGGCCAGGGGAACAGCTCACTTCAACCATACACTGTGTATTAAATAGGATTTCAACCTATTTAATATAAAGTCTATGGCTCCAACTTGCTATTTGGACTGTGGTACAAATTTTTGGACATGCAATTGTTACATATTGCTCCTTTAGGGGTCCATAACCAGTTTGCATTTATTAAAATTTTTATCCATTTGGAGAATCAGTTACAGTATACGTTCAGTTCATGCAAGGTCAATTTGAGCCATTGTTTTCTTGTTTGTGTGTTTGTTTGTTTAATATAAACCATGAATTCTAATTCTGGCAGCACAGAATGGCCACATTAACCAGGCATGGCAGTCTGGGACGCCATCCAGCTGGAAGCATGTATGAGATGCTGCTTTCCCGTGACAAAACTGGCTTCACTGGCAAGGGATAAATGGTTTTCTCATTTCCAAATGGTCAGTAAAAAGGAGAAAATAGGGAAAGCAAAATCACACATTTAATAGTGAATCTTCGAGCTGCCTTTTTTTGGTTTCTACCCCCCTCAATAGCCATAATTATATTATGATTTGTAGGTTCAAAGGTTTTATGTCACCTGATAAGCTGGAGGAGAGTTATATATAAATATATATATAGGCTATAGTCTCATTGGAATGTAAGAAACATGATAATTTCCAAATCTTACTTCACTATTCATCTTCTCCTCCCTCCTGTTGTGTTTTTTTCAGCCTGGCTGGCTGGTTAGTTTGTTGGATGGGTGTCTGAGATGTGGTGTCTGCAGGAGGAAAACGTCTGGGTGAGGGCTGAGTTCAGGAAAAGTGCATCAGAGGGTGTGTGTGTGTGTGTGTGTGGGTGGGTGGGTGTGTTGAGCCCCCGGTGACCATATCTTATTTTTGACATGGCAGTCACCCAACTTCACCCTGACCTAGTGTGGTAAAGGGCTTGGACGCAGATCCCAGGAGGGACAGAGTGGACAAGTCCAAACCAACTTCTAAAAAAACATTAATTTATTCCCCCCAGTAAATTAATTCTAAATAAATTATGTAATTTAAAATGTATATTTTACAGAAGCTAACCCACTTTTGAAATAATGCACACATAAACACAACACTTTCTGAGGCTTTTGTTTTATGAAAAGTTAGTTCATGGTATTATTATGTTATATAAGCCAATTGAACCATTCGGTTGAAATGAATCAGAAAAAAAAGCTTTAGTTATGATGTAAATAATAGCCAATAATAATATTGGCTCTTGGCTTGTAAGCATAGGCCATACATTAATTAGTGGACAGAGCCTCCAGGCTGAAAAAGTGAAGCTGATGCAGAAGTGCCTTAAACCTGCATTTGTTCTAATGGCCAACAGGGGGCAAAAAAAGGGCTGATTGTATGTACACTTATGGCAAAATGACCCTCTTCTCACATAATTTATGACCTCAGTAAGCAGCTTCCTAATGAGTTTATGATCTCAGTCACTAGTTTCAAGTCTTCTTCAATACAGCACGATGTTCATTTTGTAAATTATGGTCCACTTCAGAGTAAAATAGTTGATAAACAGGATATGCCTTAGGGAGGGACTACCGTGTGACCAGTCCTTCTCAGTGAGTCCGTCCAGTGCAACACACAGGGCTCAAAAAACTCAGATTAAACTGTAAAACTAGACGACTGCATTGCCTGTTTCTCACCTAAATTGTTTTCAGAAACATTTTAGTACTTTGTGGAGCTGTAATACAAAAAAAGATCACAACCTGATTGCGGCTAAGTGGCTGCCATCATGTGTTGGTGTTCCAGCAGAGCCTCACAAAACACGAAACTAACAAACAAAAAAAAAAACTGTCAAACTGCGAAACATATGTTAGTGCACTGTTTAGCTGCAATATGAGAAACTTTGTAGCCAGGCATGCGACCATTATTTCCTGCTGAACAGACAAGCCAAAACCAAGCACCATCCAACTCGCAGTTCATCACCCACCAGCTCCATTCTCTTGTTGCTACTGCACATGCTCTAGTTGCAAATGACTACGATGGCAGCCCCCATAATGTCAACCTCAAAGCTTCAAAACAGTAGTGCTCAAACCAAAGGGTGATGTCATAGCTGGTTCACACTTGGTCGCAAGCCTTTTTCCGGCACCAACAGCCAAATGAACATAAAAACACGGGTGGTGATACTGTCACATGGCAGCAGTGCTATTAAAATCTCCTTTCCTCCTGCCATTCCCAACATGCTGCAGGAGTGCGGCGCTAATCTCTGGTCCTCTTGCCTTCATTGGCCTTTACCGTGTACAGCCGCCTTTCTCTCACACTTTCATCAGAATCCCATTTCCCCCCACAGCCTGAAAAGCCCCCTCTGAAACTCTACCCCTCGCTCCACCATTCTGGCCGGCCTATGATGGATGGCGGCACCTCAGGTCCTCTCAGCCTGTCCATCAAGCCCTGCGATTAAAACACTTGGAATGGCCAACATTTTTCTCTCCCTCTCCCCCCCTTCTTCAACCCCCTTGTCCCCCATGCCACCCCTCCGCTCTCAGGCCACCACCGCTGCAGCCCTCTGCCCCCTCACCTTTCTCACCCTCCCTCCTTCCAACACTCCTCTCCTGCTTCAACTGCCCCCAGAACCCCACAATCCATCTTGTGGAGAAAAAACATCATTTATTCTGTACTTCCCAGATAATTTACTTTTTCTCTCCCTCTTTCGTTCCTCTTTTCTTTTTCCCCTCCTTTCTACAGGAATTCTCCATTTCCCTATAAAATGAAAATTCATCTGGAATTACATCTTATGTCATCATTATGTTTATTAAGCGTGGATGATGTATATGAGGAGCTGCGGCGTGCCGCTGAGTGCTTAATGATGCATAAGATTAAGCCGAGCCTCTCAGCTGTGCTGAGACTCCCCTCTGCTTCCCAGGCTGCAGACACACGCTGGGGGAACAGGCTCCAAACGGCCATCAGGTGAACAGGGGAAAAGGGAAAGCCTACATCCTCTTTGTGTGTCAGCAGAGGAGGAGGAAAAGTGTGGAGTTGCTGCAGAAGAGTTGCTGATAGGGGAGGATCAGAGAGTTGGCACCGACTTCAGAAAGAGAAGTGGTGTTTGTATCAGTTTGGGTGCAGTCACAGTGAATATCTGAAATCTGTCCACACATAGTAACTACTGCAGTCATTTTCTGTTACCACAAGTCCAAAAAAATATCCTTTCTCTTCTCTGATCTTCTCATACTTTTGATCTGAGCTCACACAAACTCTCTCTCTCACACACACACACACACAGACACACAACCAGACGATTTGCTCCTGGCCTCCCTCTAGCCTAGCAGCAGAAGCACCAGCAGTCTATGACAAAAACATTATCCTTCTGGTGCTAAACAATCCAATAAACCTCTCCACAGGGAAGAACTTAACCTCTCCTCTCCTCCGATGCTGGCTTCCAGACCACGTGACGGCTGCCACAGTAAATTCAAATCATTAGTCTTCTCACTCCGCCATCACACAGGGAAGGAAAAAAATCCGCCTCTATTAGTAATGGAGACCTCGTCAGAGACCTTCCTCTGAGAGCCCTGCCTTCCCAATTCCCACAGGAAAAATCCCGCGCAAAAAACTAATTCTACTTTTAATAATCTGTCATCAGGACCAGAGGCAGTCATAAATTATGTGGGGAGCATGTGCGGGAGCGGGCCACGAGAGGGAACTCGGGGGGAGAAATCAAAGCCTGAGTTTGACAAACTTTGCGGAAGATAAATAATAACTTACAAACAGGATTAGTTGTAAAGTCACGGCTGAGTGCCCTGCCAAGCAGTTTCCCTAGCAGTCTATGCAGGATGAAGAATTTACAGACACACCTGTCATTAGCACCTCCCCCCTCTTCCTCCACACATCCTCTCTTTTCATTCTCACTCCCCCGGTCGGTCTCTCTCTGCCGTCTTCTCGGTCCTGACAGACTTTGCTTTTCCTCTCGCATTGTTTGTGTTTCATCATTTAGCCTCTGGGACAGGTGCGGGAGGATTCTGTGGGGATGTAGGAGAGACAGCGAGGTGGTTAAGAGGCAGTATTAGCGTAGTGTGTCAGGGGAAATGGCCTCTTCCTCCACCCTTAAGTAAATAAACATGAATAACCAATCAGCCTCCCGCACACACACACCTCAGTACTAATAGGAAATGGAGCTGGGATGTACCCCGAGAAGCTGATGAGACACCATCGATTGGGATGATTGGTTTCTGGGCATCTTTGTGTGCACACAGTGTAAGTGTGTATATTTGTGAAAATGTCCGTAAACTGTAGGTGCATTATGTTTTTGTGTGTGTGCGTCTGTGCGGTACGGAGTTGGCGGGTGGAGCAGCCAGTATGGGAGAAAAGAGCTATGAGCCGTGGGGTTGTTCTCTCACTGTTTCCATGTCAATATTTGCTGGAACGATCGACATGCATCATAATCGGCTCCCTCTATCAAACCGCGGCTAAAGGCCCATCTCCATCAGGTGACAGAGACCAGTCAGGTGATGAATCCCCCCACAGCCAACCACGAGGGGAGGAACTGGCTGGAATGAGACAGGCATGTTCCCACAAGTCTGTGTCAAATCTCTATTGATTTAATCATCAACAGAAAGATACTCTCCTGGCTTACACAGCATAAGGTCACCTGTCGCGCTGCAATAGCTAACTTTTTTAACCTCAGTAGATACAGAGAGACATTTGTACACACACACACACGCACACACATCAAAAATGGATCAAATTGAGCTTTCAATTTCAACAAACAAAATCAAAGCCAGAATCTGTTATTCTAACAGTATTTTCTTTTTCTCCAACCTCACCTACTTGCACGTCTGAAGGAAAAAACAACACTTTAAGCACAGCACAGCTTACCAGCCATTATATCACACTTGATACCATCTTTTTAAAGAAGAATTTAAATGACAGTTGTCAGGGCATAAAACCGATTATCTAATGATCTTTACAAATTAAGACTTGATAGTCTAACAATGGCATTGCCATCAGTGCTAAAAAATGTTTAAATTGAAAACAATTAAGTCAAATGTGACCTTAAAATAGATATTCAAAACGAATCTGGATTTGTAGAATTGTGACATCCCTAATAAGAATAAATCCATATACTGCTTGGCATGTTTCAGATTTAGATTAAAAAGTTTATCCAGGTTTCATTGCTCATGTCGAGTCATTTTTTTCTAGATAAACTACATATGAAAAATTATTATGGAAATTTTATGAAAAGGTAAAATACAACAATTCACAATATGTGCACAAAAATCTGTACATTTATACCTGGATACAGATCAAAAGACTGTAATATAAATGTGTAACATATTGTCCATACACGTAACCATTTGTACATAAAACCGTAGACAAGCTGGATAACCATAGTATAATAAATGAAGCAGGCTAAGTGAAGTTGAAGGCTGATGTGAATAAATGTCTTTTTGAGTGAGTCAGCTGAGCTAGCCATGTAATTAAGAATGAGGCTATCAGTATTCTATATTTTTCTTTTTCTCAACAAATTCCAAGACCAGGATGAACTGATCATGCCGACTTGTTTTGACTGATATAGTTTATTTCACTATGCTAAAGGCTATTGCACTAAATGTGACTTAAACTGCACATTTGCTAGCAACTACAGTGCCAAGCTTTTTTTATGAGATTACTAGGGCTTAGATTTTCCTCATTGACCAGTCACGTTTATGTTAATTAATTTTTTTTAAATAAATATATTCTTTGAGCATAAAGTGAGCTGTCTGTTAAATGCTAACAGCAAACATGGCAGTGAGTATGAATGTGTCAGAAAAACCAGCAGGGAGACATAACATTTGGTTAATTTAGTTCAACATTGTATAATCTCACACAAGTCTCGCTGTTCAAAATAAGGGTATTAATAACTAAAAAAGTTTGCAAACATCGATCAAAATCGTGAACTTACAAATGAACTTGCTGCAAACTCGCTCCACAACCACTTCACATCTTCTGGCCCCACCTGAACCCGCCGTGTCTTCATTGTCCCTGGGGTCAGAGTCCTGGTCGGAGTCACAGTACATCACCTTGCTAACCTATTCCCGGTCGTCAAACTGGTCTCTGTCACTCTTTGAGTCTGTCTTAGTGTTATTAGGTTAGTTAGGACTGTTAACTGAGCTAACTAGCTAATGGTATCTACAACACAGTTAGCAGCAGTGCACTGGTGACTTCAGTGTTACAAGACAAAAGGTCAGTCTTGCTGCAATACCTCAGGCCAGACGGCGCCCAAATGGAGTTTGAGGTGGGTTTTTTTTGTCTGTGACTAATGAATAAATGATAACATGGTCGACAAAGACTAACAGCTAATGTATTAGATTACTGAGCCTTAAAAAAAAAGTATTTGTGATTAAAGATTTACATCTTCAGTTGGAAAAAATGGGCTTCAGGCTGAGAGAAATAGACAGGATGAGCAAGTCAGAAAACAATGAGAGGAAGACTAACATATTTTTTGGTTTTGCTTATTTCATGCAACTTATTGACTTTTATGAATACATAAAATTACACTGGCTTATCCCTTAAATAAGGTAGGTGTCAGACACCTGCAACTGATTTCATACCTAAACCTATTGAAAACAATAGTGTGTTTGTGCTAACTTCCAAATAGCACCCTAAATACTCTGCTGCTTCTGTCTCATTGAGCACAACATAAAGAACGCCCCTCAAGCGTGTCCCATGAAAAACCCTGAAAAAATGCATACATGCAGTACTGGGATTTCAAGCCTGCAAAGTAAAGTGCTCAATTTTCGCTCCATTCTCCGGCGATACCAAAGAAGCTCAATCATACTGGGACAGTAATATGAATCAAGGACAGCTCACTCACTCTCAATTGCAGCTTGGTCTAACTGGGACCACGGGTAAAGCAGAAACTGGGTTCTCAATTCAAATGGGAGAGCGAGTAGGCCAGCCGGACTCTCCGGCACGTCTCAGGGCTGATAGATTACCTACTGCAGTAAGGACAAAGGGAATGAAGATGACTACTCTGCCAAAGCTGGCTACAGATGAGACATGCACGGCTGAATGACCATGGTACACCTCACCCATTTGTCTATGTGTTCAAGTTTTGCACTACGTATGACAAAGGAGTCCGTACACTACACTATTGACATATAGTCTCACCTTTATATTGTAGAATACCTTGTTCCAACTTTCATTTTGAGTTAGATTTTGAGCATGTTAGAGCATCCATCAACTGGATTGGCCACTTAATGTTCCATACATGCTGCTATTTATTACGCAAAATGCTCCATAAGGGCGTAAATCCACATTTATGTCAGTCAACTTTGTCTTAAAAGTAAAACAAGAAGTTTGTGCAATACTTATGTTTTAATCAATGTAAAAGCTTGTCTATTTTAACTTAAATCCACAATTCTCTTGTATATATTATGAATAATATTCTTTCTGAGGTTTTTTGTTTGACATTGGAAGCCTTACTCAGAGCATAAAGGCATATAATTCTGCGAGCCAGCTATTTTTTTTTGCACAGAGTACATGATGTGCCATCCTCAGAGATTAACCTAGATGTTCTTGAGGCCAGGTTCACTTGTATCTGAGCCACAGTCGTATATTACAATGCAGCTGAGGTGGCAGTGGCAGTAACTCATTCTTTTCTATTCTATTCTGCCTCTGCATATTCCACAAAGCCCCCACTGCTCTGCACTTAGAAGGTCACCTCTTTCATCAGCTATTCTATTTGCATTCCAAATCGTACGTACATGAAAAATGTGCCACTGAGTTTTCGCGGCGGCCCCTTCGAAGGCAGATTAGATAGAATTTGCCATACGAACCTTATGCACGCTAACCTTTGCAGATGGCCCCACTATTGTGGAGAAATGGATTGCCTAATAAACCATATCATCCGACATATTTGCCGCTTGGCTGACCAAATAGAGGCTGTGTTTTTTGAGCAAATTCCCTTTGTCAAATTTGTCAGTGTTCATGCTGCCGTTTTAGGTTTGGGTCACAGAGAGGAGGAGGCGGGATCCTTAGTGTATCAGGTTAAAGTGCCGAGCAATTTGGACGGTTTCTGAAGATGAGACAATTTTTCCACAAGATTTATTTCATCAGAGGGAAATATTTCATATGCTCTCCATTTGTTTGTTGTATGTCTCCTATTGCATTCTCCTCTACAACCTGCAAGTATAGTTCAACAATGATGGACAATTCTTGGCTGCTTATTTCATGTGATTAATGGAGATGAGACAAATGAACAGTGTACTGTTGGTAACATTAAGTTAGCACAGCCCATGTCAGCTGTTAAATCTTCTGCCTTCTCTGTATAACAGGCACAGTTGTACTTTATTTCACATGAATCTTAAGGTTCATCAGCTATTCTGACATCCATCTTTATCATTCATCATTGAATTCCCAACATAATTTCACTTTATCTATAATTACCACTGGGTGAGACGGCAGTGAAGAAACAATGCTACTTCTAAACCTTGCAAGGTTTCCACCAGAAATCTAATTTCACAGCGGAGCCCTAATTCATCGCTCCCAGAAAAACCTCTTTCATCAAACTTTGCATATGAGCAGCCAAGTGATGCACAGGCTCTTAACGGCATGCTTTGCCTCCTTTGGTGAGTTGGCCAACCAATCCATCTTCCTGAGTGTGCTCAGAGCCGAGGAGTGGGCAACCGATGCTCCCGTCACCGGGCTCCTGCGGGAGATGGATTGGGGCTCCATCGCCCACCTCCAGTCCGGTACCAGCCCAGTGGCACAATCTGGACCTCGGCGCTGAGAGCCACGTGGTGGGCCTTGTGGGGCTCTATGAGGGGGCTGCGAGAGGCAGGATGGAGGATGCTGTGTCTCAGTCACTCATGTAGAATCCAGATCCTCTGCTCCACAGGAGACAGAGCTGGACCTCCTGTTTGTGTTCCACAGAACAGAGTGAGGGTGTCCAAGTCATTGCCTGCCTGTGCAGTTGCTAATGCGGGCATTTTGTCTATGACAAAGTGTCACGCAATAATGTGATCATCAGCAAAAGAAAAGAAAACTTACTGACATCCATTGACTTGTTTAGCATATTAAAAGGCAGAAATTGCAATCTACTGAATAAACGTGTGACCTCCATCTTAAGTTATGTCCTTCATTGGCTATTAGTCACTGAACTGTCTGACGGGACAACAAATACAATAAATGATAGCCCTGATTCCTCTTAATCTAATACATCTTCTGAAATGTACATCCACCCTTAAAATAGCTTGTCCTTCAGCTGGAGGAGGAGTTTTGTTTCATCCCTTCGTATCGTTCATTCATGACTGCCTTTAAAACTGAAGTGAAAGCTTCTTTTATTAATCACAAAGAGCTCAAGTCAAGGCTTTGCACTCCGTTGCTTGCATCCAATTTACAGCAGCGATAATTCATGCTATGCTAAACATTTCTTGTAAAATGTCACTTTGTGTTTGTAATTAATTTCTAAATTAATAAGCAAGATTTCTGAGTTATGGCGTCAAACCCTTTACCTTGGTCGCTGAACAATGCATCAGGGTGCCACCTGGAATGATCGAGGCGATAATAAGAATGTGACTTCGAGAAGAGATGAACACTTCACAAGCTTGGCAGGTTGTTTCATTGTAGAGTGATGCAACAAAGTGTGGGCAAATTGCATATGATTTATGTCTTCGCTTAAAAAAACACTCTCTTTGGGTCCTGTGGTATGTGCAATGTAGTTCAACAATGATATATATTACAATACAATATAATATTTTTTTCCCCTCGAGAAATCAACAATGAAATTGTTTTGTATATTTTTCACATTTACATACACTAATACAGTAATATCAAGTCTACTGAGCCACTAGGATTTTATTGTGAAAAACTACGATACAACCTTTGACCCCACATCTTGCTAAGCAATGGGCCATCACTGTTTGATTGGACAGTGATGTAGGCTAGCTGATAGCTGAAAATGATGATATAAAGGCAAAAATAGCTTCATCGAAGAACCATCAAAGCATCATCGAAGCCCAAGTCGGACTTTTGGGAGGAAGTTGATGTGATCAGAAACGGTGAGGATACCATTTTCAGTGGCTTTGCTACTCGTGCCAAAAAGTATTACCTTTTGATAGCCATAAGCTAGGCTCGTCGTCACTATGGAGACACATCAACTGATACAGGAGTGCAATCAGTTGAGAAAAGAAGTGACTGTGTATATGTGTTAATCACGGGGACAGGTCAGGTCACAGGACTTGATGGTTCCAGGTGGGTGCAGATTTGACTTAGAGATGAATGCGGAAAACGGGTCAGTAACTGGTACTCAGCTTTGGAGGTGTGGGCAGGTGCAGGGTTTGCAAAACTGGGCCCATGCAGGACTCTGCTCCATCTCATTTTAAAAACTTTGAGATTCACAAAAAAATAACACGCTTCCACTGTCCTCTCCTGCATATTAGCGCTGTCACTCACCCTGTCTTCTTAATCTCACCGCTGACCAGGGTGGCCTGGTCCATAGGATTGCGAGCCATGCTTCCAACTAGGGAGCTGTGTGTTAGGTTACCTCCTATATAGGGTATCATGTGTCCCTCATCTAATGCAAGCTATGGGCCCTTGATCAAAAGGAAACTAAAGAGTGGGGGGTCAAAATGGGAGGAAGAGACAGAGCGTTTCTGTGCCCTCAGAGCTCGGACATGAGGGCAAATACACCTGTCACATGCCAAGAAACAAGTGCATACACCTCTGCTTATAAATCACCTCCTATTAAAGGAGAAGTATGTAATGCATTTACTGTAATACATCATAAAATGACCATGATATGTCATCAGAGATTGAGGAAACGTTAAATTAAAATACATGGTTCTCTGACAGCAACATTATAGCTTTGATATACCATCTATGGCTATTTGGGCTGCAGTACTAATTTTTGGATGTGCAATTGTTACATGTTGCTCCTTTAACTGCGAACTTTACTTCTGAAACAATATCCAAAGTGCTTTGGGTAGAGGTTGATTAAATAAGCTGTTTTAATGTAATCTTTTAAAGCATTTCATTGAGGGTTCTTTCCTCCGGTACAAGTGGCCCATCTCCGCTCCTTCAGTGCCATTGATGGCAACATCCATAACCTGTCCTCTGATATTTCATTCCCATACGGGTGCCATGAACCTAAGATGTAATCGATACACAGACACACAGGCCTCCTGTGTTATTACAAGGGGGACAATGTCTGCTCAGCTTCCCGTGCCGTTACACAGTTCAGGCTTCCAATTAACCTGAGCGGATCCCCATGCCAATCACACAGGGCTTCTATCGACAAGCCGCATGAAAAGAATAATGTTGTTAGGATGATGTAGCTCACGGTAGGAGGGCTGCTCCCCCCCTCCTAACACTGCTGACAGGGATGAGTGTTGTAGTCATTTATCACCTCCTCGCTGGTCACTGAGGGGCCAAACGGGGCTGCACGCCTCTCACACCCTCCCTTTGCTTCATCGGACCACAATCTGAATAAATCTGATTAAGCCAAGAAATGTATCTGAATTTCATTGTGCCAGCGAGACTGGCTCTGCATTTTCAGCATCCACAGCCAGTGTCGAATTGTTTCTAACATGCTTGAATTTACTCTGCAGTGAAATGGAGCCAATCAGTGTCTCAGACAAACTCATGTTGTTTGCAGCCCCATCATAGCTGCATCATTAGCATCCGTTTGTTTTGAGTTTGTATGCAGGGTAATTGCAGGGATGTACAGTAGATTATGAAGATACAGCAGGGGTCAGCAACATTTTATTGGGACCACTGGGACTCCACAGATGAACTCAGTAAATATTGATTATTCCTGATTATTCCTTACTTGATTATGCTTAAATAAACACAGTTGAATGTACCTGCTGGCCTAATTAATGTTGTACATGATTGAATGCTACCAACCTCTACTATTTGGAACTCCAAAGGTTTTAACCTTTACTAGCTATTGATATGGTAATTTTGATTGACGTCATTCATAATTATTAATCAGAGTTCCAGTTTGATAGTTTATTATATTTTGAGACTGAGACTTTATTAATTGGTTGTCAATTTCTCTTCTCTTCTCCTTAACATGGATTTAATGCAAATTAAATCCTGTCATTTCATAAATATTGATTATTCCTGATAGCCAAAGTAAAAAAAAAAACCTACAAACATAATCGCTGTGTAAAAGTTCAACATATTTGCCGTTTAACCATGTGTTTGCATATGTGTAGCATTAAGTAGGCTATAGGCTATGATGCACATTTTAGTTCACGCAATATTAAAACATTGTTTTTATTTGGTGTTTAGGCAACACATTTTCACAACTAGAGAATTAAATTCAAAGTGTTGACAGAATTCTTGATGACAGAATTTATTCTTTTATAAAAGAACCAATTGGGGCTGCTGTGGCTCGGGTCATCTGCAGGGTCGACCAACCACCCTCTGGCCACATGTCAAAGTGTACTTGGGTGATGTACCCCGGTTTGTTCTTCAGCAACCAGGGGTGTGCAAGGTTGTCCAAAAAGCTTATGCCAGATCAAATATGCGACTCTATACTGGGTTAGGCGGGGCTCAGTCTGCCAGTGAGCAGATGATCTACTGTGATGAACCCTAATGATAGAAAATGAAAGACAAAGAAGAAGACAAAAGAATCATATTTAATTTCCAAATAATGGAGCCACTGGAAATTGAGTTATGAATGGATGAGTCCTGATATAGAAAACTAAATCTGAAGGTGATTTATAAGTTAACCCCCCATCCCCATTTTATTCTTGATCTTGTTCTCTTCTTTTTACCCTTTTATATATCTTTTACATAACCTGTTTCCAATAATTACTCTTTACTTTTTTGTGATAAACACAATTTCCCCAAATTATTCTCAACTTGTCCCAATTGTCAAATGGCTGCATGGACAGTCCAGTGTTACAGCTGTGTTTTCACGGTATGTTAGATGAATGAAGTGTGAAAACATCATATTGCTATGATAACAATATAATCCAGAAGTTGTGAACATACCTGTTTATTTGTCAGCAGTGACACTTTTTATAAATCCTGTCTGAAAACAGATGTGCTGTAACTGTTGGACTGGGACGGGAGATCAATCCATTTATTTTTCCCATGTCTACTGAGAGACAACATACAAATTGAGACTGTATCTAAGTTACAATAGCAGCCAAGTGTGGCCTACTAGGATTTCAGGAGTGATTGAGAGTGTGTTTAGATGCTCAGGGCCAAACTCTAAAAGCATTGTTACATTGACAAGGCCGACGCAGAGAAAGAATGCCTCTCTACATTTACTCCCCCCTTTCTTGGGCATTGCTGCCACTGGCGACTTTGATATTGATTATTGTGAAACAAAAATCAGCTCAAGGAGCACGATCATTAAGACAAATGCAGTTCCACTCAATGCCAAACGCACAAAGACCTGAAATTCTCTGAGACTTGAGTGTCAGACTTTAGAAGATACAGTACACACCAGTCCTCTAATCACTTTAGGTCTATTGTAGAGTCTACACGCAACAATTGAACACTATATAGAGTATTCAGTAATGCCCATTTGGGATTTTCTTTAGATGAATTAAAACACATTAATCAATACATAAGTGACTGAATCAGTGGTGGATGAAGTATTCAGATCCTTTATTTCAGTAAAAGTAAAAATATTGGTACAAATGAAAAGATAATCCATAACAAAAAAATGTCCTGTATTGAAACGGTCAGGTAAAAGTATTATTAGTAAAATGTACTTAGTCAGTATCAAAAGTAATGCAGAAATATATATATCCATATATACTATGGAGGCAGCCATGTGTGCAGCATTTGAGTCCAAGACAAATTTCACAATAGGGACAATAAAGCATATTTTATCGTATTGTATCGTATCGTATTGCATCAATATCGTATCGTAACGTATTGTACTGTATCATATTGTATCATAGCATATTGCATCATATGCTATCATGTTAACGTAACGTAACGTAACGTAACGTAACGTAACGTAACGTAACGTAATGTATTGTAATATAACCTAACATCATGTCACATCACACCACGTAATGTAATGTAACGTAATGTATTGTATTGCACTGTATCATATTGCACCACATCGTATCGTGTCATAAATACACTTGATTAGTTCAACTAAGTAAGTAAAACTTTGAACTAAGTATGACACATCAAAATTAGACAACAAAATGAAAAAGATAAATCTGATCTGCAGAATCATTCTTGAATAAGATCCCAAATAAACATTGTGTTTATTTAGAGACATGAGAGTATAGTTATGAAACTGTTATGATTTGATTTTTCAATACAATTGTACACTTTTGTTCATGAACCCTTTCTATTATCTTTCTCTGCCATCATCAGAAACTGATCTCAGTCTTGGAACAGCTGTCAGTCTTCATGCCTGAGGACAAATAATTCTTGTCTGCTTTGGTTTAAAATGAGGACAACCTGAAGTAGACAGTGTTAAATTACAGCGCAAGTTCAGTATATCATTGCATTATAACACTATAATATATTACAATTTTAGAATGTGAAAAAATACTCTATATATAGGATGTATATGATGAACATTATAATGGACAGTGAAACTTTACTCATAACTGCGATCAATTTTTCTTGTTTAGCAGCGACACAGCTCTGACTTGAGGATGTCATTGCAGATTTAATGTGGCCCCATACCTTTAAAACTTTCCATTTGTTATGTTTGGTCATCCCATTAGTTGCCATTTATTATCATTAGTGTGATAGAAGCCTCTTCCTTGCAGAAGCAGAGAGGGAAAAAAAACCTCTACATTTTCACATTAGACAGAGCTCCACTGGTGCGTCAGATTAATGTTCCTTTCACAAAAACAGAAAAGGTAGGTGGAACATCAACTTCAGGAGCAGCATCACAACTATTACATTATGCTGTCTGTTTATTTTCTTATTTCTTTGATGGTTGGCTAATTCCTACCGTTACTCTTATGATGTTCAGGAATACAGCTCCTCTTTGGTCTATGTGCATTTTAAGAACCAGTAATTGATGTTTTGGTTGTAATAATATGTGGCTTCAACCATCAGTTAGGCTATATTTAGCCACAGGTTAAGGAGCCAGTGTGCAAGAACAGAACAATTAGAACAATTTCATGCCTCAGATTTCAGCAAAAATCATAAATTTGCATATGATAAATGATTATTTATTGAGGGGTCTCACCGATTTGAACAGAAATTATGCAGTTTTTAATTTAGCCATGAAACAAACATGCCAGCTTCACTTTAGACTTCCAAAGAGAAAATTGGAAAATTGAAAAGGAAACAATGTAGTGAAAAAAATTAATGTCATAAGTTTTGTAAAACATTTTGTAAACATGATTTAACTGTATCCATCTTGTAGAGGAGGGCAGGTCTGGATGTGTCTGCCTCAGGTTCATGTCCTGCCCAGTGTGAGTGAAAAGTAACAAGGCCCCCAGTGAGCAGGACAGGTGTGTTGCTGGTTCACTCTGTGTTACACACTGATTAATGGTTTTCTTAATGTACTCGTGGCAGTAATAGAAGTCTCTCACGACTAACTTTGCATAAAAATGCAAATGAATAGAGACAAACTGTGTAAAAAAACACAATGGGCAGGACTAAGCCTGGAAGCCTTGGGAAGTGGGTGTGCATATTTCTTTATTTCAGGGAGAACAACTTAAAATTGTAGATTAGCCCTCGCTGTGCTGGAATAATTAAAGATCATGAGCCTTATGAGAATAATTTGAGGTTTAAGAGGACGGCCACCAGGAAAGATGTTGGATCAAACAGTTGACACAACGTTTTTTAAAATTATTTAAACAATCATTTCTTTGTTATAATTTACTGAGTTACCACTTTATCTTAAATGCCTGCATTAAGTATTTATCAGCAGTAAACAAGCAATTAATTATTAGTTTATAACACTGAATGTAGTTGTAAGCAGATATAAGGGTGAAGGTGTTTGTCAACAATTAAAACTAATCATATGAAGCATTTGTAACAGAAAATTAATGGTTTGCAGTATAGCGAGTTTGTGATTTCATTGATGTCTGTTTATACAAATGTGAAATATGTGTTTAATATTTATATTTATTATTTAATGTATTGCATGAACTTCACAATTATTATTCTATTTATTATATCATTATTTATTTATAAATACTTCTTAATTACCTATGACCACACTGACGGACCATGAGATGCAGCTGAAAGCTTCACAAAAAATCAAGTAAGTGGACCTCATGTCAAACTAAGGTCAGGAATGAATCTGCAAGCTTAATACGTCTTCATGAGTTTTGAACAACTTTATAACAGCTGTTTATGCAGATGTGAATAATATGTACACGTGTATTCGGTTAATAAATACTTTGATACAGTAGGTTTGTAACCACTGTATATCATGTTTGCAGCTACAGTATGCAATTCGATGTTATCACTCATTCATTAACTGTTTTTACAGCAATTACAGATGCTTCACAGGAGGAGTTATAATTGTTGATAAGTATATTAATTATTTGTTCCTTAGTATTAGTTCACAAGTGTTCAAAGTGATACTTACAGTTCCTGGATATAGTTGCTTGAAAGCAGAATACTGTACATTTTTACCATGTTTTTATCTTTATGATCCCACTGAGGCTCCCTCCCCAAGAGTCTACAATGATAATGAAATGATCACGTTTTACAACGATATGGAGCTGACACCACGTTACTTAAAGAAATAACCGAAACTGTAAGTTACTGAAACAAATACTGTTACTGAAACAAATGCCATTCATGGTATTTTATGGTTTTTTGTGTGCTATTACTTTGTGTACTATTACTACCTGGGTCGAATGTCCCCCCATCTGGCCCCAGCCTGCCCCCCAGTAAAACTGGTCTAGAACCGCCACTGCATCCCGGTAGGCTACAGCCACAGTCTTCAGCTGGAGGCAACAGCTACACCAGAGCATTTACATCGTATAATAAATATTTCAGAAGTTTACTTGACTGAGTACATCATGATTGCTGAGGCAGTCTGTTCATCTGTAAGTTTTTTCCCCCTCTTTTATCATCATAAATAATGTTGATTAATTAGCAAGTCAGAATCACTGAGGATAATCCATGTAGAATATATCACTGTCAGGAGAACTGTTGAATATTGCATTTACACCAGGAGCATTTTAATTACAGAAGTCTTAACATATTAATTAGGATTCAGGAGGAACATAACAGTTAGACCTGAAAAATAACTTTTGGACCTTCAAAAGATTTTAAAATGAAGACCTCTTATCTCTTATCTGCATCAGTAATTCTATTAGTAACTTCACAGCATCACTTCTGCTATTTGAGGTAAGGCTAAAAGAGGGGATAAACTTTATTATTTTGAAGCAAATCCCATAAAAAAGACCAAAACTAATGAAGAATTGACACTAACAGGTACTGGTTGTGTATCTATAGACCCATTGCTTGATACAGCTTTTTCACCTGTGCTATAAAGCTCAATTTTTGTCCAAAAACTCTTAAAAATTACATTACACTATGATGAACATCACTGTGGTTTATTTTACAGTTTGTCCAAAATACATACACTGTTCCCAAATCCACAAAATAGTCACCAACAAATACACTGTTTCCTCCATTTAGAATGATGTTTGCATAAAACTACAGTGTTCACCTTTTCAGGAAATTATTTTGTCTTTTTCTTTTTAAAAAAAGGAACCTATATATTTATGACCCATTATTAAAGATTGATGGATTCAGTGGGAATGAGCAAAAAAATGGATAGGGAAGATGGAAAGTATGTTGTGGACACTAACAAAAACACTGAATGAATGAACGAGTCATAAAGTTGATGCTGCAGTGTAGAGTTTTTATGCTTGAAGAGTATTTATTATTTTATAATATCTGGTATGATGGCATAACAGGTATTTTAAGATTCATCTCCTGGGAATTTTGAGTTTGCCACTTAAATGCATGTGTAAATTCTGCCAAATTCTGTGTTTTCCCAGAAATTAGAGCATCTAGCAACTTGCAAGCAACGGCTGACAGAATATGCACAATGAATAAATTGTGGGTTTCTCTTCATTTGAAGTTTGTTGGAAACATTTGGGATAATGTAAACACACAATTCAGCAAAATATATAACATGTATATTTATTGTTTATTTATTTATTTATTCTTATTTTCATGAAGCCTCATTAACAATACATCGTTTTGATTGGTTCTACCATTCTGTTCTAAGTTACAGAGTTTTAAAGGCATAATATGTAAAAATGAGGCCAGAACTCCTATGATACCAAGCTACTTCACAATGTCATCAAACTCCATTTTCGATTAAGAGACCCCTAAGAACTACATACTGTGTTTAGTGAGTGTAATAATTCATTTGAATCGGACTTATTTACAGCAGAATGAAAGAAATGGCTGAACCCTTCTTGGCCTAAAATGTTCAGTCACAGTGTTTAAAGGCTAAAACAGAGGGATTGTTTTGTAATAGGCCTGAGTTTAGTAATCTCTCCAGGCTCCAAAAAGCATGTCTTACTGCTTTATGAAGCCATGACACACTCATATCATCCTTTATGAAGCCAGGAAACCAGCCTTCTAACACACAAGCCCATCAGAGCCAATCCCATCAGAAGGATGTGGGGCAGAGATGAAATTGGGCTCTTTAACTCCCTGTACCGTAACATGCTAATGCAGGACAATGACTCGCTCATTGCCTGCTATTATGGAATGTACTGGAGGCCCGGCATGAGGGCTGTGACAGAAATGATTGTATGATACATGAAAATGCAGACTAGGCCTCATACGAGAGCAAGAATTCAACTTTTACTGTCAGGTGTGGTGTTGTTGAGGAACATCCTCTGAAGGTGTAAAATGAAGATTGATGTCTTACATTGCTGTTATTAATATATTGATGGTCCTGTCAAGAACATTACAAATAGCATTTTTTTTTACTCTATATTGATACATTAGCCCAGGTAATTGATGAAAATCCTGTAAAACTCTTTAATTTTTCCCCCTTACACGCTATTTGTCTACCATCTGCTCCACTTAGAGCTCCCCTGGGGACGGTCGTGATCGGTTGGAGAAATCACTGCTGATGATGAGAGTCCTGGGTGCTCATAAGTTTAGTCTTTTAGCAAGCACTGTGTTCTGTGCAGAATAAATACATGAAAAAATAATTGAGCTTTTAAAATCTGTAAAATCAGCAAACACAACACTTATAAAGACACTTTATATGGCCACTGTAGTGGAGTTACCTCTGGCTCTTTGTGTAGTTGAAATTTAACACTTTAGTTGTTGCAGCTTTGCTCAGCTTTGTTAGAAATTAACACTCTTTTACACTCTTAACACTCTTTATATTTGTTAACTATACAAGTTTTTCCCCCTTGTTAAAGGTCCAATGTGTAAGATTTACAGGGATTTATTGGCAGAATGTGGCAGAAATTGAATATAATAGTCATAAGTATGTTTTAATTGGTGTATAATTACCTGAAATGGTGTTTTTGTTACCTTAGAGCAGTGTTTCCCAAACTTAGAGTCGGGACACGAAATGGGTTGTGGATCCATTTTTATTGGTTTGCCAACTGGCAAAGTAAAATGTATGCCACATTTCATTAAGCAGTAACAGACAGCACAAAATGAGAGATAGAAAGCAGCTCTTAGCATTTATATTTCATTCAACACAAGGCACAAGAACTTTCAAAAACAGCAGCAAAATACAGCTCAGGTCAAGAAATGTAAGAGCCATCTCACTAATGTTTCAAACTGTAAACCAGACAAAAACACGTCAGCTACCTATATTATCAACCAGAATGCTCTGAATAGATGTGGTGTGAACTCTAACAAAAAGTTGGAAGTTTGAAACATAAAACAGCAAACGTAACAGACTACTCAGTCCAGGCATGATGGGAAAAGTGGGCCGTCACTGCAATATTTTGGTACAAAACTTGGTTTTGATCTGCTCCCTTTTGACCTGCATTACCAGTCCAGTGCATAAGTTTAGTGAAATTTTTTGTTTTATTTCTGTAAAATATCCTATGAATAATCTTTTCATAGTCCTCCAAAGTCAACTTTGGCCAGCACCTGCCGCCATCAGAGGGATTTGAGAGGTGTGTAACCGTCTGGTAGTATGATTAATATGGGAATTACTTTTTTCTTCTTGCTTTCTCTTTTAAAATCTTTATTTTTTTTCTTTTATAAATATTCTCGCTCTTTTTGTTGTGCATGTTTATGCTTATGTAAAGCTCTTTTAGTTGTCTTTGTGTCTGAAATGTGCTATATAAATAAACTTGCTGTGCTTTGCCTTACCGCTGTTGGTATTCATGGCAGCTGGTTCAATATATGTTCAGAGTTGTGGGTTCAAAGTTCAAAATAGAGGAATAAAAAATATGTTTTATTTGACAATAAAATCTGAGAAATTAAAAAAAAACTGCATGCATTTGCATTACTATAGATCAGGCTTTGAGCAATTAGGCTAACCAAAGTGTGTTAGCTAACTGTTGTTACATCAGAGCAAGCAGGACACTTCAAAATAGTGCAAAAGAAATGGACATCAAATGAGTCCTTCATGAAGTTTTGTTTTCCATGGTGAGAGGTGGAGTTAACCAGTTAGCATTCATGTTGTCACAGTCAGTTTAGGTGTGATTTCAGAGTTTTAAAACAACACAATGACACTGTCAAAGTTAATTTAAAAAACAGCTTTGACATCATATCGACAGATTAAAATCCAACAGATTTCACTCAAACCAGAGTCAAATTAACTCTGTAAACACTGTGAAATTTTGATTAGATGCTCCTAGTATGACAAAGTATACATTAGATGTAAAATATGTATGTTTACGGCATGAGAGAAGCTGCAAAGTAGAGGGGGGCCTTTAATCTCTCTGTAATCATGACGGGCGTTGATGTGAAATGAACTGTGGCCACTCTCCTTGACCAGTTCGCAGTGGTCAGCGGTCCACATCCAGGAGACTAGATTGGATTTATTGCTACTGGGCCAAAGGTAACAAATACATGCAATATAAAGGCGGAGATGGATGCCATTATCACTGGATAGATTTTGTGCCCATCATGAGGGGCAATCACACGGAATAGATTGATACTGCGAGCAATACTTTTATATTAGGCTTATATATCTTAACTGGTCAATTCACTTACAAGAAGGCAAAACAGGAAGTGGTTGAACAAAGCAACTCTGCAGACAAAGAGAGACAACTTGAGTCAGAAAACCTTCATATTCATACATATTTTCTTCATGTCTCTCATCGCTTAACTTTAAATGTGATAATCAAAGAATCAAAGGGGTCAAATTCTGATGGTCGTGATCACCTCAGAAACTATTATGGCCCAGAGGTTTCAGTTGGCTGAGGTAGAAATATCTTCATCTCATCAGCAGGGTCGGCCGAAGGTTCCTGGGAGTCCTCGGAGAGATGAGATGAGGTTATGAGAGGTCATGTAGAACAGCTCAGTGTGACAGCAAATCAGAGGCCACCCCTCCGGACGGAGTCACGTGAAACAAAAGGAAACAAGGAGATGAAACACAAACACAAACCTCTGTGGGCAAACTCCATCACCTCGGAGCTTTCTGCGGCACCACTGACGTATGGCCTCATTACATCGTCATAAATGGAAAGAATTTGATGTTCATTAAACACTATAATGTGATGTTTGCTTGTTTTTTTGCCTAAATTTGGCTTCACGTGCTCTCTTTATTGTGTTTTTATTTTAGGAAAATAAAAAAGTCTATATATATATTTTAAAGTGTTTGGTAATAGATTTTTAATGTTCATTTGTCTATGCCCCGAAGGCTTGGATCTTTGACATTTGAAATAATTGTTGTTCGAAGGATCATCACCAGGGGAGGGTTGTGAATAGTGTAGGGACGATTTGAGTAAATGACTGTGTCAGCCTGTTTATTTCTAACATGATTGCCTCGGGTGCTGCCGCAGGACAGCTATTAGAGGGTCTGGCCATAAAGAGATAGAAAGAAAAGCCCAGCGATCACCCAAAAGTTAGCACTTAATGTGACATCTTATCAGACAAAAGCTCCCCACAGAGAATGGGGAAATGAGAGAAGGAGGGAGAGAGGAGGGGAAGGAGGAAGACATCATCGCCCACAGACTGAATTGTGGGATGATATAATAGTACAATGAGGAGGAAGAAGAAATTATTACAATCACAATTATCTGACGTGGCTGTGGTGTCAAAGATCACATGTCTATTCAGAGTCCCAAGCATCGCCCCATATGTTTTAGCATATTGCACAAAGCTGTCCAATCCATGTTGGCCTGAGGGGACGCGAGGAGCAGAGGACGTCCAGCCCTGTATTTAATTAGATGACTCTAATACCGCTCGCCTGTGGCAAGGCCTGAAGTGTGAGTGTTAGTGTTCCTGCCGTCTGTAAGAGCTGCTAAATAAACACTGCAGGTCCCAGTGGGCCTGAGAGGACGCATGTCCCTCCCAAAATATAACCACAACAGGATGAAACTGAGAGAATTAGGGACAAAAATAGACCAGTAGAGTGAGATAAGGATGTGTTTTAAAGACAAATGATGTCATACTATCATTATCCATTTTCTTTTAAACAAATGCAAATCTCAGCTATGGTAGTTACAGAGAAAGCAAGAAAAGGCTTTTTTTTTCACTCTCGTTGCAAGCAGTTATCTACATAATTATCCTCAGAAAGCTAACCTGAGGTAACAATCATAGAATATAAAAATCATGATTTGTCTTAAATGGGGAAAAAACAGCATTTTAGACTCAAATTATTGCTAAATTTGTGTTTCTTACTAGCAAACTTTAAGAGGGTATTGTCTTCCCCGGAGCCAAGTGCTAATTCTGATACATCAGCTCATCCTCACCAGAAAAACAAACGTGTTGGTCGTCTGTGCAAGCAGCTTATTACACCACATATTTACATTTATTGTTAGGCGGTGACTGGCGTGTCACAGAATTTTTTTTTAGATTTTCTTAATAAATCCGTTTTGTATTGAATAAAATATGCAAATTCAAATGTGTACGTTATTTTACTGTGGAATAGTTATTGACACACAGCCACACTTATTTTTATTTTATTTATTTGTAAATCTTGTCCGAACACTGTTAAATGCTTCAAACAAACACACCCAGAAGACTGGGGTTTGAGTCCTTATATACCAGGGATGCCCCTCTTGTTTATTTTATTATATATATATATATATATATATATATATATATATATATAAATTAGGAGTTATTGAGAGTAAGATTGGAATGTAATCTATGAACTATTTTATATTTAAAAATTAAAATATTCTTTGAACTATAAAGTCTCTTGAATAAATAAATAAATAAATAAAGCAGGTCATGGCGAATTAAGTCCTGACAGTGATGATGATGTTGATGTTTGTTTGGATTTATTTTGAAATAATGGCTTCACTTTACATTATCCTGCTTATTACAGGGACCCAAAATATTAATTTAAAATATGACTGTATTGATTTAAAATTATTGTATTGATCCTCCAGAGCCTATAATCAGAGTTGGGTTTTCTTCATACCAACAGTTTGCTGTTCAGAAGTAACAGACCTTAGAATGCTGTAATTGACCAATCACAGTTGAGTATTTAACAAACCCATGTAATAAAACATTATAATTTAAATGAGTGAGTCTGAAAACTTTTCACGGACCCCCTGGCTGAGTGGCACGGATCCCTGGTGTGCATGACTTCCGTCACATCACTTCTGTTCGATACACTGTGAGTCACTTCCGTCACTTTTTTTTTATTTAACCCCAACCATGTTCTTTTCCTAAATTAAGTAGTTTCTGTGTCTTAACCTAACCAAACTGTGACCGTTTTATGATGTTAAACATGTGACTTGCGTAACATAGTTAAGCTCTAGTAAGCCTGTCGCTGCTGCTACTCGACACTGGTCATGTGTTTCATTTTGGGAATCTCTGGCATTCAACCAGATTCTGTTGTGTGGGTATGAGGATGTCTTGGATACTTCATTTTAAGCATTTTGTTCCCCAACAAAAATGACAAGCAGTTAATAAATGACATGTCTCTACAAAAATCAAAAGCCAATGAAAAATTCCACCTAAAGGCGCAGACATGATCAGAAAAGTGTCCTCCCAGGCAGCATCACACGTCTCCATGACAACTCGGGCCCGGCTGAAGAATGCTTGTAATCTCTTCTGGCAGGGACGGATCCTGCGGCTCAGGCCGGCTGTGGAGTGGACAGTCCTATTGTTGCCTAAAACCTCAAAGGAGAGGAGGAAGATAGGAGGGCAGGCAGGAGGCGGAAAGAAAGAACTGGGAGGAAAAGGACTCTGGAAGCAGTTAAATATAGAGCAGGGATGGACGGATTAACGGTGTGGAGTTGACGGTAAGGAGCAGGTAGCATCTTCCTTTAATCCTCCTCATAAAACTCACCTTTTCCCTGGGGTCCTAGGAAAACCAACTTCGGTAATGTTTCCTAAATGTTTTTTGTTTGTTTGTTTGCTTGTTTCAAATCACAAGAGGGTGATTTTTTGTGAAACATTTAGTCAGGAAAAAACTATTTTGCATGTTTCTAATAAATAAGGTGCTTAGAGATGTAGAGGACGTGACTGCCCTTCCTGTCATGTGTCCCTGGGGATGATGAGACAGAGAGGAAGAGTTTCAGTCAAGAGATAGAATTAGTGTGTGTATGTGGGTGTGTGTGTGTGTGTTTGGAGAGGGCTGAGGGGGAGGGCTCAAGGTTTTTGGAGATTATGCTAAATCAGGGCCAGTTAGAGGAGGGGGTGGAGCAGAAGGCCAGACAAAGACTGAAGAGGATGCTGCCACTGGCATTTAAATGGGCAAGAGGGTGAGGAATCAAGAAAAGCAGGGGGGAAAAAAAAAACAAGAGAGAGAAAAAGCATAGAGTTTCTCCGCCATGGCAGACACTTTTTTCTGGCTCCTCAAACAGATGCTGAGGCAGATGGTGGTGAATTAACAGAAGATGGGAGAAGAAGAAATGAGAAAGCCTAAAACGGGCCCATGGAGGGCAGACATTAAAACATTGTGTGTGTTTGTGTGTGTGTACACACATGAGTGTGTGTGTCTGAGAGTGTGTGCGTGTGTCTGAGTGCACAGGTCCAGGGGAGAGGCTGTTAAACAGTATCTCAGCTGGGAGGACTAAAGAGGATGGGTGGAGGATTCCCAGTCAGAGATAGAGCTCGCGATAATAATCACAGGCGTGAAATTACAATGCTGATATTTGTTGCACCCCAGGGTGTGGTGTGGTGGGGCTACCGGAGCTCGGAGGGCCCACATATCACCAGAGGCCTGCGCTGGCTGACGGTCATCAATGATCAGAAGAGCGGCCCCTCGCCCACACCTCTGCCTGCCCACTGTAGATCCAAATCACCAGCAGAATCACAGTGTGAAAGCACTACACCCGTGGTTTGTGTAAGAAAACACTGGGAGAAGTGCAGTTTGCATTTACAGCAGTTTTTGTTCCATTATTGCTGCATTTAATATTATAGTTAGAATTTAAATGTATATTTTCTCACTAAATCTGTTTTATTTTGAATAAAATGCTAATTCAGATGTTGTATACTTATTGTGTACTCAGTAAATATACTTGAGAAACACACAGCCACATTTATTTTTATTTTATTTATTTGTAAAGGTGATCACAACACTGCTAAATGCTCCATTTAAAATTTTAAGAATAAAAAAAAATCATGTTTGAGAAAAGTTCTATATTTCAAGCACACATTGTTATGGTGACACTTTATTTGAAGAAGAGCATAAGACTGCCATAACACCTGCAAGAAGTAGTGTTTATGAATATTTATGATTGTTCTTATTAAGTGTCATTCGGTCAGTTAAGTCATTTTTAATGCAAAGCTGACATTGTTTGAGATGTTTTTGTTATGTTTTTGTTATGACATTAAACAAGACAACATAACCTGGAAAAGTCTTTATTATGACAACTTGACATTATCATACTTAAAGGATGCTTAGCTTTATGCTTTAACGTCACAATAAACTGTCATATACACAGTCATATATGGTTGGTTTTGACATTGGCCGTCATAAGACCATTATAAGTGTGTCATGAATATTTTCCTTGATCACAACCTTGACACAAATCTAAACAACTTCCTCAAGTTCGATAGTGTCACTGACAAACACATGGACAGGTTATAAGTTGTCATAACAAAGACATCTCAATCAATGTCAACTTTTTCTTAAAAATGATATAACTGACCAAATGGCACTTTATAACTACAGTCATAAACATTCATAAAATCTCTTTCATATGTCACACATTCAAATAAAGTGGTAGTATTGGTTCTTCATTATGTACATTATGTCTTTATTATTATTGATAATGTTTTGACTCTGGCTTGGAGGTGGTTGTAGCCACACCCATGGGTGCAGCTATTCACACCTGAGTCAGTTGGATTCCTCTGAAAACATTTTCCTCTTTCTATTGCAATAAAGCAGAAAATGCAAAGGGAGCATTAATGGTGTTGGGACGCAGAAATCAACATTACAGTTTTTTTGGACTGAGTGAGATTTGAACACTGATTTATTTGTAAGGTACAATAAACGTGAATGTTTCCATTTGTTACACTGTAAAATAGTCGCACGTTTCATCTTGATGTATTTAGGAGCATCAAAGACTGAACAAAATGCATTGATACACTTGTAACAAAACAAGTAAGATATTTTTGCAACTATTATTTCAAGGTCTGTATGGTAGACTTCTGAAAACCACATTATAACAGCAGGATAGGAAACGATTTGACTTGCAGCAAAGGGAAGAGGAAATCATTTAAAGCTTATGTACTGTAAACTTGACTGAGTTGTGATTCAATTTAAATGTTGGTGAGGAAGTCAAACATAAAGTCGAAGTTGACCAAACTGACCATGTCAAATTTCCTTGAGTGTAGTTTCTAACTTATGTTACCGTGCAGACATTTGCAGCGTTGTGTATTCTGATGAGGTTGTGATAACCTCTTCCAAAGTTCTGTGTAACAAGTAGCACTTTCCTGCCTGTTCATCTCGTCTAACGGTGAAATCAGAAGCAGCGAGGTGGCTGGACGACGTACTTCAGCATGAATATCCTCTTGGCCAGGAGCCAAGCTCTGACAAGATATGACACCACATTTTCTTCCATCCACTCAGTGAAGGGGGAAAAGAGAAGCTCATTTTCATGTCCATCATCTCCTGCTCTTGCCACTGCCTCTGTGAAGGCCCCCACCGCCTCCCACATTTCTGGGGTGAAAGTGAAAAGTAGATGTGTTGTCAGGGCAAAACTGATAATGGCAGTGGGACACAGACTGATCCCAATTGCCCTGCTTTCAGCCCCTGCCACCCCAGTGCTCCACAGCACTAAAGGGTCCACTGACAGACGGGACGGGGCACTGTGGGACAGAGTGCTGAGTTGGCATAAAAAGCCCACCAAATAGGCCTTTTTCTTGGCTTCAGACTTCTGCACAAATAGTTTACTGCTGGAATCGTTACTGTCTGCATTTGGCCTGGCATTCATCATGGACATAGGTACACTGAATAGCTTATGGAAAAAAAAAAAAAAAGAAAAGATCTTCTACTTTTGAAATTGCAATATTTAAATTTGGGTCACACTTTATTTTACAGTACAGTAATAAGACAAAACATGTTCATTGTATCAAAAAAGACTAAATTGGACACTAATTAGACTTTATTAGAGGGTAATTAAGGGCACATTACAACAGAACTGTACGGTAAACTAAAGTGTATTATTTTCCACTATTAGACCCTCATTAGACTTTAGTTCACAGTACAGTTCTGTTGTTATGTGTCCCAAATTTCCATTTTCGAAAATTACCACCTAAAAAACTCTTACAAGGGTCTAATAAAGGGTCTAACATGATCAAATAAAGGACATATTATAAAAAATTTCATACAAAGTACGGCTTGTTACTTCTTATTAGTGTTCCATTGGGTTTATGGTGTCCAGTTAAGAAATAGATGTATTTGATCAATATCTAATAAAGACCATTTTATTTCTAGTTTTTGTCTTATTTGATGCAAAGTGCGGCTTGTTAAGTCTTATTAGTGTACTTTAAAATAAAGTGCAACCAGATCGTGATTTTCATTAAAGTTTAAATTAGTATGTTGAAGAGTGAAACTGCTTACTGGTAATTTAAGTTGCCAAAAATTTAATTACTCATGACTTCATGTTCATAAGTGACTCATTTTAGTATCACTTTTTCTTTAATATGACTTCTGATTAGCTTCTTATCAGCTTTGGGAAACATTCAAAACTACATTCCAAACTTTTACTGAGTCTGGGACCAAAGCCAGTGGAGCACAGTGCCTCTTCTCTACTCGGCTGTGTTTATTTTCTGCCTTTTGTAAAGTAGCCGAGTGCCCACAATGCACGGTGGTTATCACTTCACGGGCCCATTTCATTCAGATAATCTTCACCTCTCAGCAAAGGGAGAGATAACTCAGGGGATCTATCACCAGAAGGAGCAAAAAGTGAAGGTCATTATAATGTCATCACAAGTTATCCTGCCGACCCCAAAGTCCCAGAGATTGAATATTGTCCTCTGGAGAGTGGATATAGGACATGAAAGGAAGAGAGCGGGGACAGTTATAGAGAGAGAAAGAGACATGTTGACAGACAGGGGGGTGAGAAGAGGAAAATACTTGGAAATAATAACATATTACAATAACATATTTATGCAGAACTATGTTAGCGTTGGAACAGGTAATGTATAAGCTGCCTGTTAGATTTATACCAGAGAGAATAGGCTGGTAAAGATGCACTTTATCTTCAGACATGAAAACAGCCCTTCTGCTCTGGCACAATCCCAGCAGGGGCTGGTGGGAAATTGCTGTTTTTACATTTCTGTATCATTTTCCCATAAGGAATATGGATAACAAATGAAATATTCAGCCCCATTGTCTGATTTATTCCTTTTATTATCCACAAATATCAGCCCGGCAGTCAAAAGGATGCCTCGCCTCATTCTGGGGGGCTCTTCCCACTTGGGGCCTGACAGCCTATCAAGTCTCCTCGCATAAACAGGTCAGGATCGTGTGAGCGCTCCAATATGTTATACTTTAAGGTTTTCACCATGCACAATCACTAAACAGAAATCGAAAATTACTGAGGAAAAAAATCCCAAAGGAATCGTTCCAGGCCCCCTTGCAAAAACTACACACATATCAGCCGAAATAAGAAGTCAAATAAATAACATTAAATCCACATAAGAGCCACAGACACTTAAATAATGGGATGCTGTTCCTTATCCCAGACACGTTCCTTTTGGCATGTGGTTTCCAGCCTGAAGTGTGTGATCCCGCTGCAATAAAAGCCCCTGTGTTGTTGTTGTGATGTCTGCTTGCAAAGCAGGAGAGACAGATGCCCAGTTACGGCCTCGTCGTAACACAATGAGCCTCTTCAGATATTAGTAATTGACCATTAATGAACTCCCTATGATAGCCCACTGAGGAATACACACAAGGGCCCTGGGGACCACGGGGCAGCGGGGGAAAGGGCCTCATGGCATTAACATACTCCCAAGGCTACAAGAGGCTTTTAAATGGCCAATCAATAAAGAGCATTAGTTCATCATGCCCTCTGTGGGACCCTGGAGGTGTCTGTTGTGTGTTGAGAGGCAGCACAAAAAGGGGAAAAATGTGCAGTCAAGAGCCCCATTCTTTGTGAATGATGAATGTGAGAAAGCAAACATGAGCGAAATTTGTTGTTAATTGCGTATTATCTTATTTATCTGAGAACAATTTTACAGCAGTGTTGTGTTTTATGTAGAGCCAGACAGATATCATCTGCCCAATATTGGCCTTGCACAGCTATATCGGTCTGTGTTGCATGGGCAAAAATGTTAATCTGATATTTTTTAACAGAACATGATGCAAATTATTTTTATTTACTTTTTTAATGTTTGTTTTTTAGTTTTATAAAATCTTGAAAATTTAGTTGCTAAATATAACTATAAAGGGTTCTTCAGCTTGTCCCCATAGGAGAACACTTTTTAGTTCCAGTAGAACCTTTTCTTAAGTTTCTGCTTGGAATCCTTTTAGACACATCTGCTCAGAACCCAACATAAAGGTTTAGAAGTACAACCGTATGTAAAAGGTTTACCCAGAACCCACTATGAGAGGTTCTATATAAAATCCATGTATAGTGTAATGGTTTCACACAGAACCCTCCCTGAGGGTTCTATCCAGAACCTTTCCACCTGTACATATCCCATTTGAACACACCCAAGAGGTTCTATCATGAACCTTACTATATTCAATTTTTTTCAGAAAATAATGCAGATTGGTGCTAACTAGAAGGGGTTCTTCAGTTTTCCCCCATAGGAGAATCCTTTTTGGTTCCTGGTAGAACCTTTTCTAAAGGTTATACTTGGGACCCTTTCAGCAAGTTCTACCTAGAACTGAACATAGAGGGTTATGCATACAACTAAAGGTTGTGAAAAGGTTTTACCCAGAACTCCCTATCAAAGGTTATACAGAGAACCTTTCCCTTCCCACACAGTGGATTCTACCAAGAACCTTTTTATACCCCAAGGATTTCATCTAGAACCCATTAAGGGAGTTCTGCCCAGAACCCTTTTATATTCCAGTGGTTTTATCTAGGACCCAGTCAGGAAGCTCTACCGAGAACACTTATATATTATGGTATAAAGAACCCTTAACAAACCCTTCTTCAAAGATTTCAACTTTTTTGTCCAAAAATCGTTCTTTGGATGAAAACGTGTTCTTACAAGGAACGACTGATGAACAGTTTCTTCAAAAAGGATGCTTCAGAAGCATATTTTTCTGGGTAGAACCTTCAAGAAGAACCCTTTTGGAATCTTTATTTCTAAGAGTGTAGGCAGCATTTAGTGTATATTTGATCCCTTTTCTTAATTCAAGTTGTTCTATTTGTCTCTTTTTAAATTTATTTTCATTTATAATTGTTAAAAATCTTTTATTGCCTTCATGTCACTGTATTTTATACACATTTAAATAAAAAATATCAGCCAAAGTATCAATATCAGACTTTATCGAGATTGGTGTCTGCCTCAAAAATCTGGCCTCTAGTTTTATGGCCATAAAAAAGGTATATGGAGTTGCCAAAATTCAAGCTTTTCACCTGTGCCGCACTTCCCAAAAGCCCTTGGTACTTTTCGAAGGCTTAGACAACATCAACATTTTAACCGCTACTGTAAAACCAGGACAAGGGCATCACAAATATCATGTGACATTTACTGTACATATCCCATTAGATAGCGATGAATAAAGCTAGACCTGCTCCGCACCGAGCAGTTTTATTCTTAATTTTCTCATTTGTGTTATATGGCACAATGAAATGGATATCATTACATAGAATAGCACTATCATACAAATACCATGCTGTGTCCTTGAAGGCGGCATAATAAATGGTTCATCACTGGCAACCAAATGGCAAGACAAATTTATGGCCGCTGATCTCTCTCATCATCAGAGCAAAGTACTCAGTAAAATTTCATTGTAACTTCCAGGGAAATAAATAAATTTGCCCCCTGACCTTGAGGAAAAAAATCCCCCTCCCACCCATCCAGCTGAGATGATGGACCCCTCTGCCTCCATCACTCCCCCCCTTGTCTCTTTCTCTTTCAATCACCTCCATACATCTTACCTTCTTTGGCACTGTGTCCATACATAGATAGTAGGCTAAAGATAGGTGTCCCACCTTCACTCGCTCTGTACCTCGGCCCCCTGAGATTTGTGTAGCGTCTCTCTCTGTCTCCGCTGTCTCTGTTGAGACCTCAGCCCCCCTTGAGGAGCGGTGGTAGACAGAAAGGGGAGTGGGAATACAGAAAATAGCAGATCTGAAGCGAAGGAAAGAGGGAGAGTCTAAGTGCGAGGGGTGGAGGCAAGTGAGGGCGAGAAATGACAGGAGAGGAATATGCAGAAAGTCTCAGTTTAAATCAAGATAAAAGACAGAAATAGAAAATAATAGAGGGAACAAACCCCTGGACGCTGCTGGCTCTCTCTAATGGAAACACATGGCTGAGGGCTGAGGTGTTGTCAGCAGTCTGCCTGCGCACACTGACATTCCTGCCTGATAATCTGGCCTGCCATAAAATTAGAATAGCAAATACCCCACTGACAGAGATGCATGTCCTCCCTCTCTTGTGCCACCATAAAAAACTCCTGCCGGTGTCTCCGAACGCCACAAACTTCAATTTAAATTTACAGCGCCGCAAAAGGAGAAGTGATATGCATTCAAAAATTTTAATAACCTATTAAGTTATGACTTCAATTTCATTTTATGAATATTTTCCTTGGGGAGCGCTGCCAACGCCAGAGAAAGACAGAAATTTAAAAAAGATAAATAGTGCCATTAATCTATAACATTTCTTTCCCATTATTCTTGAAAATGAGAAGTTATTTTTGCTCAGATCGTCATATAATTAGCTCCTTATACTTGACTCACAAGCCAGAAAATGACCATGTTGGAAAAAAATGTGAAGTCTGTCATTTGGCTGAGAATAAAATCATCATTTGTCTTAATATAACGTCTATCTGACAAGCAGTATTTGAAGTTGATTAGGTTTCAGTAGCTTTATTAATAACAACTGCCGGATCAGAGGGAGGTAAGTCCTCTATATGTCTGACAGCCACACGCTGCGAGATGGAGCCACTGCAGAGGTCAGTAAGTCTCCTTTTGTTTTGAAAGATCACTGTGCAATAAATTCTCACACGCCGTTTATAACCCGACATTGTGCTTTACTGCATAAACTGGTTTTAAGCCACAAAACTATTAAACAACTCATCACAACTCCACTTTGTAGAGGGTGAATGTGGGAGTGCAGCAGGGTATAATAGCTTTAATCTGTCTGTTGTTTGTCTCATGGGCATTAAACACCATCTTGATATGAGTGAGACTACAGTGCACACAGGAGGGGGTCCTCATAATATTTAATAGGTCATCAAAGGGAATGGGGGGTAGACTGCTGACATTTGCCTGGATAGTTAGGAGAAACCCCAGGAGTTGTCATATGACTCATTACCAGAGCACAGTCGACTTGACAGTCGGTTGCATCATCGTTCAAAGAGACTATCATGGCAGAAAAATCATAATCCAACACATATAACTATTCAAGTCACAATGGCCTCATTAACTAGCATGAGATTTTGATTCTTGTTTCCACCCTGAAAATAGAGACTAATCAGTTAATAAAACTCTATTACTGCCACCGTGAATGAGATAGTGGCTGCCATTAGTGTGAAAAACCCTGTGAGTACAGTGGTGCTTCCCACACACAGATATAGATAGATTATATTTTGGCTCTTTCACTCTTAGTGCAACACTTTCACCTGCCTCACCACCTCCTCTGGTCAAAGCTTAAAAACTACTGCCCTACAACCCAAAGGAGATGAAGGGACATCATTCGGAGCTGCAAGATTTTCCATAAAAGAGAAAATGAAATATGGTGACTGGGCCAGCTGCTGACCTCCTCAGGCCTGCTGGACAGCAGGTGTCAGATGAACACGGTAAGAGTAAAAGTTAATGTGAACTGTCAGTGTTATACCTAAATAGCCTTTAGATATGTATTAGAAATGCATATTTGTCATGAATAAAGAAAATTATCAGTGTTACAATTATGGGAAACAATTGTAACATGGAGGTAACATAAAGTTTCTGGTGACTGATCATGGCCTTAAAGATTTGGATTCTTCAGATTTGTGCACACAGGTGCAGATCAACATATTCTCACTGCCATTATAACTACTCTGTACAGATAGCTGCATTTATTCCAATTATGTAAGTTCACCCACAAAATATGGTGATGCTGTCTTTTGTAATATTATCACTTTTTTTCAAATAACAATAAATTTTCAAGCACACCGAGTCGAAGGATCACTGTGTAGGATTTAGTGTCATATAGTGATGAGCTTGCAGTTTGCACCACACCTCATCACCCCCTCCTCTTCCAAGTGTGTAGGAGAGCCTACACAGGTGGCTGTGAAAACCCTTTCAAAAAACAAAAAGCCATATCTAGAGCCAGTGTTAGGTTTGTCCTTACTGTGGTACTTTAGAAACATGGCGGTGCAATTTGGTGATCTCCATGTAACCGCTGCCTCTGTAGATAAAAAGGGTTCATTCTAAGGTAACGAAAACACACTGATTCTTATTTTCAGGTGATTATACACTAATGAAAACATGCTTATGAATATTATACTCCATTTCCACCACATTCTGCCAATAGATCCCCATAAAACTTAAACACTAGACCTCAGTTTTCAGGGCTGTCATTTTATATTTCAAATTTAGTATCTGTTTGAATGTGACAGCGAAAAGAAAAATCTACCATTTTTTCATTTACAACATTTTCATTCACAACATTTTTGTTAAAAATGATGAATTTGTTTTTAAAAAATGTGGTATTCTTTGTTAAAAATGGTAGACACTAGTGATCGGTGTTAAATGGATAATGACACCAATCCAACAAAGAAATGTGTTGAAGCGTTTTTCTTTTGACCCCATAGATGGAAAAATAGTTGATAAGAATAAGGATGTCGTCTGTCATTGAAGATGACACAAAGAATCACAAATTATCTGACTAGTAGATCTGCTGCATTTAAATTAAGTTGAAAGATATTCATGCTATTTCTCATTTGAACTCCATTTTTTGAGTGTCCAATTAATCGACCTACACCTGTTGAATTCATAGTCAACAGTCTGATGGCAGCATATCACCAGAAAGTTGGGGTGTCCACCCCGGTCGTCCCACAGGCCTTTCTTTCTTTCAACAAACAGCTAACTTAGCAAACATTGCTGCTGTCAATAAGGTTATGCAATTAGCTGCTTCAAATAGTAGCCAACATTAGCATTAACAGCTGTTTACTACCAGTCAAGAAGAAACGTTAGTTCAGCCTCAAATTTCATCACTTTACTTACCAATAGCTGTCTTCAGTGGTGGAAAGCAACTGTTAACTCTTGTTTTGCTTCTGTGACTTTCACAGAACTTGGTTTCTTGTCCTCGATTCAGCACTACTTCCTCATCCTCTTGTGTTGGACCTAGGGCAGACTGGACGCTGCAGTGACTCACTATCGCCTCTTGAGGTACAAAGTGGTATTGGGCAGGATGGGCTGTGGGTAGATGGTTAGCATGCTAACTTCAGTAGATATCTCAGTAATGCAATACATAAACATCTTTGACATAACGTCAAAACTGTTATCTTTTCACATTCTGTTGACAATGGACCCTTTGTCTTGCCCCTTTTTGTTTTGTGCTCTAATAAGAGAGTAAGGCCTCAGCTCAATCTTAGCTTAATCATGGTTTAATACCAAGATGTTCACCAAACAGTGTTTGTAGTTCTGTGTGAGCATTATGTTTTCTTACCACAAAATAATATTTATATCGAAACATTTTGTGATATCAAGTTGGAATGTCTCAATGCCATGAATCTGCCATAGACGTCCCAAAAATTGGAACCTGATCCTGAAAGTCTTCACATTTCCACTCAGAAAGTTTTTCTCTGTGAAGAAGCAAACAAAACATGGACATTTCAAAAGAGAATTCAGCTGTCACATTCAAGACCCCTCAAACTTTGGACAACCCCCATAGCCCTGCACAAAACAACACTACAGCACTTACATGCCCCTCACACATTGATTCCCCTCCCGAGGGCCCAAACCAATTTCTCTTGTTTTCAGACACTCTCCCTGCCTGAACCTGCAGTGGCCATCAAAGACATTCATCCATCCGCCCAGGATGACTATGACTGATCTCGCCACCAAACGATCAATTTGTATCCCTCTCTCTTTCTCCTTCTTTCCTCTCCCTCTCTTCTCTTACTCTCTTTGTCTCCTTCACTTCATTCTCTTGCTATTTTGTTGATGTGCAGAATATGATGAAAAAGTGAGAGTGGAGATCGCTTTGACACCGTGGCATGTGAGAGTAACAATGCAATCACTATTTGACCTTGGAGAACAGCTAATTCATTTGTTCATCTATCTGTATTTTTGACACATGTAACTTTTCATTTCAATGAAAGTCTACAGATCATTCATGCAAACACAAAATCATAATTCTTTACTTGCAGGGTTTGATTTTGCACGCTTGTTGATCTTTGACATGCTGAGCAATCGCCATACTTAGGATGGACAGGGCCTTCTTTGGGGATCACTGCTGTAGGTTATTTAAACTAGAAACATTCTCAGAATAATGACTTAGATAATAAGTCATTCTTACTTTAAGATACTACGTCATTATTTTGAGACAGTGTCTAAAAGTACTATATACAGTATAAAAAATAAAATCATCCTTAGCGCTTATTCATTATTTCTGTGGACTTAAAATCACTGTCTTATTTGATGGCCTTGAGGCTCTGGCATTTAGCCATTGTGCCCTCAACAAATTGACAAAACTAAAAGCCAAGTGACCGCACCTCTAAAATAATGAAATTCCAGGCCAGCACCACACACTTTGTAGTGTTAAGTTGACTTGCTGGCCTTAATAATTCGATGTGTAGCCATGGTAACGCAGGTTAGCAAGTAAGCAAATAGAAAGAAATCAAGTTTGTTCTGATGAAAAACATATATTTCTAACCAGATGTCCAGTTTAATCCATTCAAAATTTAACAAGGTTGCAAGAAAAGATTGGTAGGTAACACAGCTAATAAGCAAACTGTGTGTATTCATTTATTTATGAACAGCGTGTGCAATTTGGTGGTTTTAAAATTGCGTTTTGGGCTGCCAAAGTCTTAAGGCCAGCTCTGGCTGTTAATTCGGAGTGGCTTCAGAGTGCCTGATTTGTTCAGTAGTGTATGTCTCTACTTCATTCATTAAGCTGTAATTGGACGTGATTCCCATCCAGGAATGCAGCATCCTCAGATTCCTCCAAGGCACGCAAGGTGATGATGACAGTGTTAGAAAGAGCTGTTAATCCATCTTGTAATTGCAGCGAGCAGACGGCAGGGTTGGTCGTGTCTATGAAAAGGCTGCAGAGAGACATTTGTCACCAGACATGAACAATGGGAGGCATTTTGTATTTGTGATGAAGGTTTTTCTATTTGTTTGTGGTTCAAAGTGAATGGTGTGATTGTGTACATGCGATGGTGGTCTGTGCATTAGTATATGGCTGTGCATGTATGTTGATGCTAATGTTGTTTGTGTGCGTGGTGGGGGTCCCTTTTCCTCGCTATTCACAGACAATTTGTTAGGCCGGCTGTTGAAGCCAGGCCGTAGCTGCGTGGAACAGCTGGAGCCCCTCCATGATTGATAAACGTGGCGGCGAGAACTTCATCTCCCCCTGAATGAAGACAAAGGCCCCACAATGCTCCGCCAGTGTGTTCCACTTGCCTGTCGTTAAGTGTGGACTGCGGACCTGCCCCGGTCCTCAGCTGGGGGAGTTGAGGTGCCAAGAGGGAGGTCAGGACCCAAACTAATTACCATTTTATGACAAAACGGTTCTTTTGTCGTCGTTATATAATTGATTTACCTTTCAGGGGGAGATCATTATGAAGTGGCTTTTGGAGGGTGGGATTAAAAGGGGGTAAAGAGGGATTAGCTGCAGTTGTACATGTTCTCAATGTTTTAAAGGTGGGTAACACTATATATATCTATAAATATAAACACATCAGTCAAAGAGCTCCAAAATTAAGAGAAATTATGTAGAATGTGTATGTTTAAAGGATGAATATCATTAACAAAAAGCCATATGGTTATTTAAAAGTATAGCTACACTTTATTTTTCAGTGCACAAGGTACAAGGTGTACTTTGTATAAAATTAGATGAGAACTAGAAATAATCTACCAAGTACTACAGGCGTACAGTTTTGTCGTAATGTGTCCCAAATTACCCTCTAATTAAGTCTAATAAGGGGGGAAATAGTATGCTTTAGTTTACTGTACTGTTCTGTTGTAATGTGTCCCTAATTATCTTCTTATAAAGTCTATCGAAGGTTCAGTTAAGGGTCTAATACTGCCTAGTAAAGAAAATATTATTTTTAGTTTTTGTGTAATTTGATGCCAAAGTACAGCTTGTTATGTCTTAGTGGTGTACTGTTATCAAAAACAGATATAAAAGACATAAGAATTGTGACAGCAGAAAAAAAAGACTAATTAATATTGAAAGAGTAGAAATCACTGACCCCATGAGTGGACATGTGCTTTGAGCAGCTATGTGCATCCACTATGAAAATGACAGACAAATCAGCATCAACTGCCCATGATTAAAAACATATCACCATGTCGTATTGATCCTGGCAGATACGACCACATTTCCCAGAGACAGATTTTAACAGAGACGTGTTCAGAGGTCCGTTGCCTCAGTGTCATAAACTTTTGCTTAGTTTGTGACCCATGCAGGACCAGGTCAGTGAGTCAGATCAGGGCCAGCTTTGTCAAAGTCACCATGTGGTGATAATCGTTACATTTGGCCGTGATGAATCCCACCCAAGGATCTGTTTCCTGTGACTACACATTGTGCTGGAAATATGTGTGGTGGCATTTTGGATTTTCCATTTGTAGTCGTCTCTGAAAGGAGTTAGTAGCTGCTATTCCTGCACGGTGCTTATTGTCGCTTTAGAAAACCCTAACTAATACATCTATTCAATGCATTACTTGCTTATGTGTGTAAACCCCAGTTGCAAGCATTTCCTTCTGTGAGAAACAAATGATGTTTTGCAGACGTGCTCCCAACTTTCTTTGTTTGACTCAGAGAGCAATGTAGGCTGGGTACATCCATCCTTGACCTATTTAATGGCTGGGTTCTGTTGAAGACCCGCCGCACAAATTGAAAAGTTTTCAGTCGCTAAGTGAAATGTATGGCTCTGCCTCCGGTCCAGAAAAATTGGGGATTGTTCTATTTTAATTCCAAACTCAATTTCAGACAAAGTGGATTTCTGGCCCATCCATTGCGGCGTGCTTGTCGACATTTCAGCTGCCAGGACACACGATGAATGAGTGAATATTGATGAACACAAAAGATGTACCCGGGCCATTTTTTCCTGTTATTGTTGGCGGGTAGGTGGGGAAAAAAGAAGAGAGGAGGCGCCCTTTGGGTCCCCTGGGATTGAGGGACCCCTCTCCATATTCAGAATATTCCCTGTGAAGTTCAGAAAGAGATATCAATCTCACTTTGAGGCTCTGGGCCTTCATTTGTTTGTGAGAGATGCGGAGCGCTGCTCAGATGACTGTGCCAATTCTTCAAATCCCACTTACAGTAAGAGTTCACACAAACACACACACACACACACACACACACACACACACACCATGCACAGCAGAGCATCTGCCACTTTCCCCAGCCTCTGTGTCCCAGGCATCTTCAGCAGTGGAGTCTGTACTGTGGCACTCGAAGGTCTTGATTGAGGAAGCAGTCGCTGCTCTGTCGGCAGCTGAGAGTTAAGAATAAAAAATACACCATGGCTGTTTGGGCAGAAGCAACACGAGTCTATATTGGATAAATGGGTTAGTTTTTCTATGTCACTTTCTCTGCAGGAAAAGGTGTGCGTTTGTGTGTGTGTGTGTCTGTGTGTGTCTATGTGTGTCTGTGTTTGTGTGTGTGAGAGAGAGAGTAAGACGTGGTGGTTTTATGGTTTTATCGATTCATTTCAAATTGCTTAGCTGGATTTTTTTCTCTTAATGAAGGGTTGGTGAGCCACTGACCTTTTAGTATTTTTATTTTCTATTTTAGACAGCAGGCAGGTGGAGATGGAGCCAACAGGGACCTAAAACAATGGCAGGATTTGGGTTTTCTTGAACTTCCAAATAAAAGGACTTCTCAGATACAGTATCTGGATGCAATATTTTATTTACTATCAATGAAATATACCCAGACTGTGATCTTTGCTGCACATTACTCCTTCTCTCTGTCCCCTGATTTCCTGTCACCTCTCTACTATTTACTATCAAAATAAATACTTGCATGTAAAAACATAAAATGAAATCAATTAAAAAAAAAAAAGCCAAATTGAAATGCTTGTGATATAATATATCATAAAATATATAATGCAACATAAAGGTAATGTCTTGATGTATGTCTTGTCATGTATACTAATTTGCTTTTTTATAGTGACTTATAGTGATGCATATGTATGATTCTTACGGGTCTTATTTACTTCACTGACCAGTCCTTATAAATACAGAGTTTAATTTTATTATTTTTATCCACTGCTGTATTGCTGATTGTATGTCTACATCTCTTTGGATAAAATGATAATACAAATTTGATCACAAAAGGATAAAATTATAATCTGTCATCAATATAAATCTGTTTTAAAAGAGAAAATAGTTGAAATTTCCACATTATTTTCAAGTGCTTTATCATTAAAACCGAAGTCATGTCTCATTATTTTTCTCTAATCATGTTTTGTCTTGTTGCTTATTTGTCTAAGATGGAGGAGGTGTTTGCCCTTATTTGGAGCTCTGGTCTGATAATCATGATCAGAGGTAAGAGAGCAATTTGAGGGAAACACATGTTAGATTGCCACGGTGGAACATTACACTGGTGCTCTGTGTGTAGATGTAAGGGTTCTTAGCCGCTGACAGTGCAGCAGGCAGGGCCAATAATGACTCTAAGAAGTGAAATAATTACACGCATCCCCACAAATACAGCCATTCTTCACCTCAATGAACAACCCCTCTCTCGCTCATGGTGTCCTCATGTAGCCCACTGCAACAAATACACCCTTGCTATTATACCAGCTACCGGCATTTTAAAAGGAAGGTGTGTGATTGCTTGAAGTGTATTTTAGTTTTAACAGCCCTTTTTTTGTGTTGTCTTCTCTTGTTCCACACTGGCAATGTGCACTACAATTATTCAACACACCTAATCATCTTGAAATTATTGCAGACTCTGAACTTATTGCTTCATTCTTGCTGCCTATGAGCTGATCTTAACAAATTCGGGGCTTGTCCGGGATAGCGTTACCCCATCTGTGTGTAATCATGTTAATGTAGCTGCGCAGGAATGCAAATTTGTGTACTGATGATAAAGTCGTATCGTATCGTATCGTATCGTATCGTATCGTATCATTTTGTACAGTACCATACCATATCTTATTGCTCAATTTTGCGTGCAGGTGATACACCAGTATAAAGAGCGAGAAACTGCAACTGTTTACTGTTAACCGCATTATTTAAGTAAAGTTGTGTTATTTGTATTCTAGACTTTGCCTTCGTTTGTCATTTCGACCTTATGCAGCTGGTATAAGTGAAACCAAACAACATTCACAGGGACCAGAATGCTACATAAAACTACAAGAGTGATTACCCATAAAGATTATACAAAACCTAACAAGACTACATAGCGTGCAACCATGTAAGATATTTAGTTCGTCCCAGTGTGTTTCCTGGGTTAGGGTCCCCCACAGAGCAGGTCACAGACAGAGCAAGATTGTGCTAAAATTACTGGACAGTGCACAAAAAATGCTAAGGGAGTGCAAAGTTTAAAGACTGTTAAAAATACTTAAGCTGCTGTAAGTATAAACATTCATGTAGATTGACGAGACCAGGTTTGGTTTTATTGTGTGTTATATTTTTCACTATTCCTCAAAACCACACTCTCTTCTTTATGTTTCTGTCTCCATTTTCAGCATCTTTCCACCTCTCTCCTAAAGACACCACTGTGTCAGGCGTCCAGACCTGGCTGTGGTTTGGTTTTACCAAGGCAATGGGCCATGCAGGCCTTTTTTTCCCACAGTGGGCTTCTGAGTGGAGTCTTTGCCCTCACATGCGTTCAGTTGGGCCTGCTTTACCCACACTATTGATTGCAGGTGATGTTCTGGACTCAGTCCAGCTGACCTCGACGGGGACTGAGATACATCATTGTCCGAAGAGGAACCTCTGGAGACCAGACAGAGGCAGCCCATGTGTTAAGCAGTCTGACTTTGTCCAGCCGCTGAATCCATCAACAAATGCTTTGGACGCAAGTGTCTGGGCTGCTTAGCGTGGACACAAAGCAGGATGATTCAGTTATTTCAATAATACTGAAACATAATATAATGTAAAAGCTCCACAGATAAACGTCCATGCTTCAGCTACTGTGTTTCCTGAATGGCCATCCATGCACCACATATTCCTCAACTACTTCACCTTTTCCTTCTGCTCGCTAATTAGAAATCTTAATATGCAATCATGTTAACATTGGGTCTAATTTGTGCACCGTGCATCTTTGTTTCTTACACACCTCACAGCAATTGATGGATATCCAATGAGACGCAGAGTCCCTGCCAAAGGGAGTAGCTCTGCAGCTTGTGACACATCGCTGAGGCTGGTGGGAAGTACGCCTTAAATTAATTAACATCGGACCTCTTGTAGCTGCTCACTTCTGTAAACAAACATTTTAATATGCAGTAATTAATTAAATCTGCCAAGCTCCTCTGCCCCTCCCATAGATCTCCCTTCATTCTTACTTTCCCCATCTTGTTAAAGAGTTTATTATGCGCCGTGTGAGACAAGGAAGTAAATTCACAACTTTGTCCAGCACTATCTCTCCAAGAAACAGATTTCTACATTTTTAACTTCAATCTAATGTGTAATATTGTAATTTTCATTTATGGTGAAAGATATAAGGAGCAAATGTTCCTTGGGCCAATAAATCACATACATTGCACCAGTCCTGACCTCTTTAAAAGCTTCTGGGTTCTTGCTGTGAGAGAACAAAAAGGTGCCGAAGCCTCTTGGGCTACTTTGACCGACTGCAATGAATAATGTTTGGTCTGACAGATATATCACAAATGTGTCTTTTTGACATCCAATATACTGTGCACGTCCACTATGTGTGTGTTATTTTATGGTCCAATAAGATGTTTTCATGAGATGCATTGTTATTTTAGTACCGCTTTACGATAAGACTACCCTTATAAATGATTCACAAATGGTTTCTAAACAGGTTATTAATTAGGTTGTTAAGACTTCATATATAATTAATAAGCAGTTGTTGCTGATGTTTGCCAGATAGTGAGCACACATTTATTTGTACTGTGAAGCCTCAGTTCTCATTGCTTACTTACTTTGTCTTCTCCATCAGCCAACATTTATACCTGTCAGCTTCATATTTGTAATAAGTTTAACAGTCAGACACTGTCAGCATATCTTGATAGTCAAAAAGTTTCATTAAATAACTGTATACATTGCTTTATTTTATTTTACTTTATTTTATTTTATTTTTATATTTTTTATCCTATTCAATTTTGACGATTTTGAATTTAATTATCTATATTGCAAGTGTGTGTAACACAAAGGAACAACTCTCATTTCATTGTGCAAGACTGTGATAACTTAATGTATGAAAACTGTTATAACTAATATATAAGTATTTATTGATGACTGATAGTGTTTACAGTCTAATTAATAACCTAATTCTAAACTATTTATAAAACATTTATAACTGTAGTCTTGTAGTAAAGCGGTACTTATTATTTTTTACAAAAAAGGCAGGTTTTATATTGTCCACCATGATCAAAGTCTTCTTTGAATAATGTCAAGCATTTATATACAAACCGTGGAATTGACTACAAGTATAGAACCCTTCAAGTAGATAAATAAAATCAGAGCAATGTTAATACTTATGTTAATTCTATAAATGAGCAAACACAGGCCGACTACATTAACACAACTGTGCCAAATATCGATGGATTAAGATTTATTTGGCAAGATTTCTTATTCAAGATAAATAAATTCAAACACCTCAATAAATCCCTCAAATTATCTACAGTGGATAGTTTTGCATTTATCAGAGATGGAGAGAAAAAAATAAAAAAAGATTGCATGAGTTTATGGAAATCCACATCAGCAGGGAATGGATGCGGACTCAAGGGGCATCGCTGCACAGGTAAGCTGCTTTTGGAGGGTTCATGTAAATCCTAAAGTCCAAAAGTCAATTACTGGGGCATCTCAAGCGTGTGTTACTGAAAGACTCTGATGTTTTATTGAAGAGAGGCTTTAATTCATCAGGCTTCTCAGCTCCCTTTCATGCAGCTTGGAGAGGGGAGAGCAAGGCACCTCCTTCAGATGGCCAGTGTCATATATCACACACACACACACACACACACACACACACACACAGAGAGAGAGAGAGAGAGAGAGAGAGAGAGAGAGAGAGAGAGAGAGAGAGAACACACTAATGCCCAAAAACAACTCTCAGGTGGTCTGCTTCACTCCACTGACCAGACCATTACCCCCTACACACACACACACACACACACACACACACGCACACACACGCAGCCCTCTCAGTGCAGACCACACAGACTAAACAAGAAATTCTAACTCATCCATGCAGCGTCTTGTGCTCTTTCTCTGCACAATTATCAACATTTCAAACAAGCCAATGACACATTTTAATTACAGAAAGACCTTTCCCTATTATAACTACGCCGTCACCCGATTGGCTGGTTTGCTGGACTTAAATGTGCTGTTTTCATGTCACCCACAGCATCTTGGTAGCTCATTTCCTTGCAACTGCTTTAAAGGGATACCTGGGGTTATTTGATGTAGGGTTATATGAGGTACTCATCTATATTCAGTGTATTAGCTGCAGTAGATGCCGATCAACATGCCCACAGTTTCGAGAAGCCGAGAGGATTACCAGCACGGAAGCTTTGCAATGAACTGCTGTGGACGCGGTCAACAACAAAAGGCCTTTTAGCCACTTAAAATAGATCCACCTGAAAGAACTCAATGTCAGTTTAAGTGTATGCTATATTTAGAATATTTTCACCACTGCCGTTATATAGAACAAATATCATTCTCTCCATACCAACCAAACTCCATCGGCGAAAACAGTCATTTTCACTTCACAGACCACAGAAGTCGCTGGTCTACCATTGTCTCAAACTGTTAGTTTGTTTGTGTTATTGTGTGACTTTGGTGAACCAAACTATCCATGTAAAACACAGTAGTCACACAATAACACAAACTAACAAACAGATTGAGGCAGACCAGCAACTCCCATGTTCTGCAAAGTAAAATTGCTGATTTTGCATATGGAGTTTGGTTGGTTGGGAGAGTGATATTTGGATAACAGCGGTGTCCTGTCAGTAAAGTCTGTCTGTCTTTTTTTAGGTGGACTTAAAAAAAAAAAAAAAATTGGCTAAAATAACTTTTGTTTCTCACCCTGTCCACCACAGTTTATTGCTTAGCTTCCGTGCTTTGCTTCTCTTAACTGGGGTTGTGCAGACTCTCATCTACTGTAGCTACTACATCGACTATGGATAAATAACTCACACAACCCCACTTCAAATAATCCAAACCATCCCTTTAATGCTTTAAAAAGGTGGGAATTATTGTATCTGCTGATCACACAGTGCGTCTCTCTGCTTTATTCACACTGGTAAATTAATAAACAAACACTCGTTGCAGGCTGACACAGTCCCATCACAGCAGAACGCGTCCTCTGTCTCTAATGTCTCCACAGCTGGAGTGAAGGCTCACAGTGGCATTGCCCAGAGTGAGGCGAGCAGACAGCTTATTTTTCCACTGTGATTAGCCAAACTGTGCCGCTCATATACAAATGGAAATGGGATGTGCATGAGTGTCCCCCTCTCCTTACCCTCTCTCTCCCATCTGTCAAGACAATAGATTTTAATCTTTAATCCATGAGCAGCCATTGAATACTAGGGAATTACAAATTACAGATGTTTTAGTGTGTGTGTGTTTTTTCTCCTCCCACAACACCTCCTGCCCCGCTGTCTGTCTCCCTGTTCAGGCCCTTCATCTACCTACAATCATGATGTTAACACACAGAGGTGTTCACACTCTGCCACAAACAAATGTGTACAACAGAGACCGGGACAGAGAGAGAGAGACACACACACAAACACACGTACACGCATTACACACCCTCATTCTGTGCCATCATGGTACCATATGACACTGTCATCATTTGGTAATTAAACCCTTGCTGGCTTTAAATATGAAAAGCTGGCAAGAGTTGATGATGATGATACTGGCTGTCGCTCAGCCCAGATTTCCAACAAACCATCCAGACATCAGGCAGGAAACATATTGTCCTGTGGTTGTCTTAGTTTGGACGTCCGTTTTGCTCCAGATTGAAAAAACAGATACAAACTATACATCTGACCATTCGTGCACTGTTTGGGGATACAATAATTAGGGATGCATCTGTATCCCGATACGTTATTTTGGAAAGCACAAATAATGTGATGGAAACAGACATTTCTTCTCTCCAGAGTTGCTCATTATTATTTGGGAAAAGTCAGCTCCATGATGACCTTGGCGTAGATAAAAGAGAGTTGTTCCTACACTGATTTAATGCACCAAGACTATTCAACTAAAGGATACATTTATATACATGTATATCTTTACTGAGTTTATATTTCCGATACTAAACAGAATATCTCATTACTTTATTTTATGAAACTTTATTTTTCAGTTTCTGATTTTTCAATATCCCCCCCTTAAAGGGGAAGAGGCATTGGGCTTCAGACAGTTCTTAAAACGTAGTTAAGCGAAAAATAAAATGAGAGCTATATGAAAAGTATAATATGGAGATGTGGAAATATATTTAATAATTAATGATATGCCAGTCTTTAATAGATTTGAAGTTTTGTAGGCACAAATAAAACATAAAAATAAAACATTTGCCCAAATTCACATGACTTCCAGTATGAATCACATCCAGTTTTGGTCTTCTATCCAAATACAGATACAGAGGCAGAAAATTTTGTTGGTTAAACACATCAGATAAACGCACATAATGATGTCTCTGTGGACCTCTAATAATAATCACTGTATGTAATGTTATCTAAGGGATCATGTACAGTGATCAGGTCTTTATTGTGAAATAAACCCCAACAGAGTGATGCAGGATTTTTGACATGCTCACTTATCACTTATTACATGGTTACTTACCAAGAAACTCAATGACACAAAATGTTAATATAAAAATGATTTTATGGATTTAAAATGATGACTTATTGCTCATCTGGAGTCTATTCTTCATAGCGACTGTAGTTAGTTACTTGGTTAGTTACTTGGTTAGTTAGTTAGTTAGTTAGTTAGTTAGTTAGTTAGTTAGTTAGTTAGTTAGTTAGTCAATCAAATGAACTATAAGGAGCTTTTTTTCTCATCTTCCAGGCTTTCTCCAGCCAACTCAATCTTTGTGCATCATCCATATTTACAAAGTCAATACACGTTTTTAACATTACTGAACAAAGAATTGTGCAGCTCCTAGTAAAGTGAAACTAATTTTCAATATCAGCTAAACAGCATTTTGAACAAATCCTCTTCCAGACTGACAAATCACCCAGGTCCAGCCAGAGGTGGTAAGAAATATTTAGAGATTTATAAAACGTGTCTTGTTTGTGCTGATGTACGTGTGATAAATGATGGGCACAGCCTGGTGCATAGAGTTACAGTGGCCTCTGAGGGAAGAGGAGGAGGTGTTGCCAGGGAGAGATGAGGGTGGAGGGGAGGGGTGGTGGTGGCATGAAGGGTGAAGGAGGGAGGTTTATTTAATGTTCAGCCCATGAGCAAGTGGGACACTATTTTTAAAAAAGGGGGGAAGGAGGGGTAGAGGTGGCGGCGGCGGTGGCAGTGTGTTGGGGGGTTTTGGAGGATGAGGGGTGGAAGTGCAGGTGAGAACTTTGGCTGTCTGTGGAGAGGAGACAGGAAGAGAGAGGTTTGAAGATACTTCAACATTAACCTGCACCCCCCCACCACCACACACACTCCCTCCTTTTCAGCCCCCTGGCAATCTTGGACAGAGTAGATACCATTGACCAGTCTAATGGACTATGCCATAAGATCTCCCCCCTACACACACATGCACACACACACAACACCGTCCGTCCAACCAAAATCACTCCTCTCCCTCAATTTTCAATCTGCCTCTCCTGCAGACTCTGGTCATAACCCGTAAATGTGGTGTGTGGCTCTGAGAAGAGCTTAGGTTCCATTACTGACAGCCCACACAGCTTTATGGCCATTTAAGCTCCTCGATTTGGGTTCCTCCCATTCGGATGTTCCTGCAGACCCCCAGTGTGTCGCATGAACACATAGAGAGAGAAGAAAACACTTATTAAGATCATTAATGTTGACATCACCAAGGCAGAGTCAACTCTTACTGCTGGAAATGTATTTTTAATACTCACAGCAATAAACAACAACAGAATAGTGTGTCAGTGTGTGTGTGAGTGTGTGTCAGTCTGTAATTATGTAATTTATTATAAATTATGATGACTGTTTCTTGTAGTTTATGGATTATGATGGAGAACCTTATGTATAAACAAACTTTATAATAAATTGTGCACAACATATTTTGATAACTAGTTCATAATTCTAGAAGAGCTGCAACAACTGACTGATTAAGTAATTATTAAATCAATCGCCAACTTTTTCATCAGTTTAAGTGATTTTTCAAGAAAAAAAAGTCAAAATTTTCTGATTCCAGCTTTTTAAATGTGAATATTTTCTGGTTTCTTTATTCCTTTATGACAGTAAACTGAATATCTTTGGCTTGTGGTCAAAACAAGACATTTGAGGACGTCAACTTGGACTTTGTGAAACACTGATTGACCTGTTTCACCATTTTCTGACATCTAATGGATCAAACAACTAATCAGTTAATCAAGACAATAAACGACAGATTAATCGACAATGAAAATAATTGTGCAGCCCTACTGACAAGTCACAAATATTACACTCACTGTTTAAGTCCATATTTATGCATTTTCTTTCATTTTAATACTTTATTCAATTTTCTTTGGATTATATATTCTATTAGATCATTTGCACAACAAAAATACAAAATATAAAACCAATAGAAAGGACGGTATTAGCATGCAGCAGAGGACAGAAGCCTAAAAGGCTCATTCAGACTCCTCCTGTATAAAAAATGACATTACTGCTCAGCAAAAATGAACAAAACAAGCAAACAACAAACAAACAAACAATAAAGAACACTGATGCAACCTATCTATATACTCAACACACATAATCAAGCATAAACAGAAGGGTATTTAAATGATATTAATGTGCACCAGTCATGATGATCTGATGTTTTAAAAAGCAGACAGCAGGGAGAGTTGACATTTGAAGTAAGGGACAGGTCTTTTTAAGCTGAGTATCTTAGATATAAAGTGTTCCATAATATCCATTACTGGTCCTTGGTCCAGTGGCAGTCTTATTGCCATTTCTGAACTTCAAGCACTGTAAAGAGACTTATAATACAAAATGTTTGTTAAATAGCCGATAGAGAAGCTATAATCTTTTAATGTTGAATTTTATAGCTTTACCACGCTCTGTCGTTCTTGTGGATATTGTAATATTGCATTTTTACTGGTTATTCATCTGTTAATGTTCCACTTGCTAAGTTTTATACTCTCCCTTATACTTTTTTTTTTGTATTCGCTCACACTGTTAAACACACAGAGAAAGTTTCCTCTGTGAAGTTTATGTATCTGTGAGATATCTGACTGAGCTTAATCTCTGGAGGAGAAGGAGAGTGCTCTGAGATAAGTGTTTTAGAGTCAAGGTGTCAAAAAAAAAACATTTTGGATAAGATAAAAGTAAATATAGGAAGCGATAAAACAGTAAAATCTTTAAATAGAAGATGTGACTGGACCTTTAAATGACAAAGTTTACTTGAATTAACTCCTGATATTAATTGCATTCTGAAGTCTCACCATTGTATTGTGTGTGCGCCTTTTTTTTCTGCTTTGCACACACCCACAACACAAGCACACACCTTTCTGTGTGTGCGCGCGTGTGCGCGCACGTGTGTGTGTGCGTGTGAGAGAGACTCATTTCAATTTTGTAAATGTTTACCAGCAGTCAGGGTTGTTATAAGCCTGCACATGAAAGTCTCATAACTTATACAAATAAATAATTAATATAATATAACAACTATAATAATAAATGATTCTGCCATATCGATTTTTAGATGTTGCCAAAGTTTCATGAGGATTGGACATTTTTGCGCATCTAAGCTTAATTCCTTTTACAGAAAAAAATGTACATTCAAACATGGGAAAAAACATTTTAACATTCTAACATTTTAATAATTTCACAGAGTTTATGCGCTGAACAGACAGGCAAAGTCACTCAACCACAAACCACCTCAACACATTTCCTGTAAATTTTAGAGAATTCGAATAAAATAGTGCTTAAAATAAATTAAATACATACCAATGAGCGCGAAATATGAAGTTTATAAAATAAAAAAAATCCATCGTGCTGAGTCAAACACTGGGAGCTCCAGCTGTTTGAATGCTAAAATCCAGTTTTTAAGCACCAATATAGTCAAGTTTTACAGTTCCTTTTAATTCAGCACCTGCATCGCTCTGTGTTCTTTGATTTCTTTTATTTATTTTTTTTATTCCTTTATCAATTCCTAGTTCATTGGAGCAGGGTTGCTTCCGCTTTTTGTTGTCGCCTAAACCGTTTAGTTTTGGATGATCGGTCAAAGATTCTGACAACCAGCGGGAAGAAGCACGACGCCCAGCCGGGGAGGGAGCGCAGGAGGCCGGACAGATCTACTGGGCTGCATCGGGGAGACGCACCATTAGACAAGGGAGAGCCATGCCTCACAGCGCTGGTCGATCAGGTAAGGATTTCTGCCTCTGCCTCATACTAATGTCAGTGTTTGTTTGCAGGTATGTTGGTTGCACTGCATGTGTGGGACAAAACTGTGAGGAGGCTGCATGCAGCTCCCTGCTTATGTATCTGGATTTTTATTTGATTTTTTATTATTTTTAAAAGGTAAAACAAAGCAAACTGTGCTTTTCCTGTCCATGTTGAGCAGTGACTTTATGTATTTCCACATCGTTTATTGTTATTTCATAATTCCAGAAATTATATTTTGGTGCACTGTTATTGTTATTGTTATTATTATTATTATTATTATTATTATTATTATTATTATTATTATTATTATTATTATACTATTGTGTTGTTGTTGTTGTTTCAATCGTCTATTAACATCACCTATATGCTCGGGGCTGTAATTGAAAACATAGATCACAATCTAATTCACCTCTCAATTTTGGGTTTAGATGGGAAGATCAATGGAAAACAGTTGTAATGATCTAATTAATTATGGCAAAATTAAAAGCAAGTACAAAATCAATCTGTGATGGTGTCGGGGATAGAGTCAAATTGATATCCATCTGCTCCCGTTATAAAGCACATGAATAAGCAATCTAAGGACGCAGCTGATATCCTGCAGTTTGGCATAGCCTACCCATATGGCTTTGGGTGTCAGGAGACACCAAATCATTGTGGGATATTACAAGTGACTCCCGGTATGATGCGGATGTTTTGGCTAATGGGGGAAAATAGATCCAAGGGAAATGTGTGCAGAATTACAGTTTGGTGAAATTAGCTCTTAAATATATTCGATGCAAGAGTTGACAGTGAATGCCTCATGGCAAGTGAGTTTTGTCAGCGTTTACTTCACTGACACCTGGTTGTCCTCAATAAGATAATTATTTTAATGCCGTCTATACATCTAAGTAAATGCAGGTTGAAAATGCCTAAAAAGCTCATGCTCATTTAAATAAATCAATTTATCATTAAAATGATTTTTCAATATTCAAACACTTGCACATGTAAGAGAGGAAACTTAATCTTTAACAAGCTTTACACACTCAAAGTCAAACTTTGAACTTGCTGTGGCCCCCTAAACTGGGGTCAGGCGACTTTAGGGGTCCTCAAATATATTCCAATAATATAGTCCCTATAATAAAAATAAAAATAAAAAGTTGCATCTTTTATTTTATTCTCTAATTGCAATTTCTAGAAGTAGACATTTGAACTCAGATCAAATAAATATCAAATTATTTTTGAAAAAGTGAAGGTGATTCAGGGACTCTGACACGTAAATGTTCAGAAACTCCAGCAGTAGCGACACAACAGAGAGATAAGAACAGAAATATCGATTGTTGACGTGGACGCGCGTTACAGGCCATATGTTTCAAAAAACGTAGCAAAGGATTTGTTTTGTCCTCCGTGGAAATTCATCACCATCCCCTCCCTCCCTGCCTCCTCTGCCTCTCCACTTCAATATTCGTATTCAAATACCAGTAAAAAACACATTTCTTATTACTATTTATCATTATTAGTTTATTTATATTACTTAATATTTGCATTTTAAATGGGAAAAGTGAGTTTTTAAAGGAAACATCAATCAGAGCCCATGCTTAAAATTTAACCTCCACTCATATCAGTAAAAAAAAATAAAACACTGATTAGAAAGCTGCAACATTTTTGTGATTATTTTAAGTGAAATATATTCAAAATCAGGTGTCCTTATATTGTGTGATAACTGTGCCGAGGCTCTTCATTGTGTAACACAGGCAAAAATTTAAAAAAAATCGAAGTCAATAATCGCATTAAGTCCTTGGTGTCTGGGCTTTTAAAAGGGGTGAAGTCAGGACTAACAGTTTCTTAATTATCACGCCGTTTGTTTTGCTGTAGCGCTGCTGTGACACCGGGACACCGTCACCGTGGCAGTGCACAGAGGTATACGGGGGGCAAATCGGGGTGTTGTGGGGGAAATAGTAGCAGCTTTAGGGCAAAAGTGCACTGACGTGTGAAATTACAGCCCATGGTGCTACATATTGTACCAGAAGCTCCCTCCACCCCAAAAAAGAGCAGAAACAAAAAGAGGAATCGTCCTCAAAGTTGTCCAGAGGGCAGCTGGATGCAACACGGAGTCTTCTGCCATAAAGTCCACAAAAATAACACATTATTATTATTATTATTATTATTATTATTATTATTATTATTATGTTGTTGTTGTTGTTGTTGTTGTTGTTGTTGTTGTTGTGTTGTGTTAGTCTCTGAACAGCAAAAAATATTAATTTAAATAAATGAAAAATTCAGTTTCATACTTACATCGGATAAATTTTCCGTAATTAAACACGTCACATGTCCATAAACACTGTGCTAAAATCATGTGAACGTAGAAATAATTTTGAGACAATCATGCAGGAAAAACCGGCAGCTGCTTTAGCTAAATATCAGTCAGTTAGAGACATGCAGAACTTAATCTCATGCTACAGGACCATTAAAGTGAGTACTTTTAAAAGATATTCTTTGAGTGTTTTTCCTCATTGTTTCCTTTCGGATTGAGTTCTAGCGGAAGAGATTAAGGGTGCATAATTCAGCTACAGTAGGCTTACAGGTCAACCTTTGACCCGGCCAGCCCCAGCAGCCCCAGCAGCCCCAGCAGCAGCAGCCTACCTGCCCGCCTGCCCGCCTGCATGAGCACAGCGGGCTGTAACCTACTGTATGAGCGCCATCTACAGAGCGATGCTGCACACAGGCGGTGAGTGGAGGATGATGATGATGATTATGATGATGATGGCCTACTGACTGACTGACTCTCCCTCTGCAGGCTGCACCTTGCACACCTCAATGTGTGACCACAACAGCACGGCAGCTTTATTGTGACTGAACATTGGTTTTGCCTGCAAGGAATCTGGAAAATTATTTGTCAAAGTGTTTTGTTTTGTTTTGTTTTCAGATTAATTTAAAGGTACAATCAGTGGGTTTTGAGCGAGCTGTTTCTACACGCACCAGTAAAATAGCTGAATGTTGAGCTTCGATCCCTGGACGTCAAATACTGACGTTTTGGGATGGTAAAGGGTCCTGAACGCATCAAAATAATGAGAAAATAAGTAACTGCAGTCAAAGGGCAGGGTCTCTGCAGAAACAGCCACAACTAGTAGTGGGACATAAGGATTGTGTTTATGTGAGTGTTTACATTGTTTTCTTTCTTTCTTTCTTTCTTTTTTTTGTTTTTTTTTGTTTTTTTTGTTTGTTTTGTTTTGTTTTGTTTTGTTTTTAGGAAATGATGCATAGTATGCCCTTTAGAACTGAAAAATAATGCACTGAGAAGCGTGAGGTGAAAATAGATTTTCTTCTCCAATTTCTTTTTCATATTTGAAAAATGAACTTTATTTTTACACTTTAAACCAGAAGCTTAGAAGTGTTTTATTGGGCTGCAGCAAAGTGAAAAATAGTTCAATTTCATTATTATTTAATTTACAAGAAAATTTAGGGATTTTCTAATTAATATTATTGTTTTAAATAATTTGTTTTAGGCTCTTCAATATCACTTTAAAAGCTTTAGTGCCAACAACAAAAATCTTCCCACCCCTGAGTCAAAGTCCCCTCATGTGTTTCTATCGGGAGTCCGTCTTCATATGAAAACATTTCTCGCTTTTAAACAACACACACACCATCCTGACAGTGCTTTACCTCTCTTCTACCCCCCTGCCTTTAATTTCCTTGATTCTTCACCCCAAAGTCTCATCATTTCCCATTTCGTCTCCCTCCCCTTCCTGGCTGTCGGATGCAGGGACCTCCTCATTTGAGCTGCAGGTTTTTACGTGGGCGAATCACAAAGTGTTGGAATCTATTGCCTTTGTCTGACAAGTCATCCATCTCTATGCGAGGGGATCTGTGGGATGGAGGTAGGAGAGGAGGGGAGGGGAGGGTGGGCTGGTGATCTGTGGGACTGCAGCTTTTAGAAACAGACACACAAGGAGAGGGGTTTCATTCTCAGCCCAAAGCTTCGCTCAGGCACAGCCCATTCTGGAGGAGAGGGGGACACACTGCTCCATGTTGTTGTCATCTCCGCCCCTATCTGATTAAACCACAGCACAACACAGCACAGCAGAGCCCGCCGCGCCGCTCCGCTCCTCCACGCCGGCAGAGGAGAAGGATTTCTCGGCCGCAGACTCCCGAGCGGACCCGTGGACACTCAGCTGCTGCTTTGTTTTCCTCATGATGTCCTTTAAACACAAACAGTGACCCGCTTTGAGTCCATGTTGCTGCGACTGGTGCGCTCTCTGCACACGCGTGGGTCATGCTCTGCACCTGACAGCCAAGCTTCTTCTGCAGAGTTTCACAGGAGGAAAACTTAGAAGTTGTTCACTGCTGCTGCAGCCTGCGGACTCTTCCCACACGGACTGTTTTACACCACAAGATAAATCCTTGTTGTTGTTTTTTTTTTTTACTCCTTTAAAGCTGCACCACAGAGGCGAAACGGCGACCTCAGTCGATTACCTTTCTTTCCTTTGCTATCCCATGGATATTCACTGCAAAGCAGACCCCTTCTCGGCGATGCACCGTGAGTATACAGAATAAGTTTATACACGACAACATGGTTGTGTTGTTATTTTATTTACTGCACAAACTAGATTGGACACGTTTAATTTACACGGAAGTTAGAAAATGTGCACGTTCTCTTATTTATCTGTATATATTTTTTTCATTTTAAGTCTATTGAGGCTCGTTATTTGCCACTGTTTTATTACCGTACTGAAGATAAACACATTTCTCAAATATTAAACATGTTAGTATCTTTAATCATTTTTCAGGCTCCATTTTTTCCCTTTTAAAACAGTGGCAAAGTTTTGCTTGAGGAGTTATTTAAAAACTGGTTAAATTGCGTTAAATTTGATAAGAATAAAAATAATGAGAATAGGACGCAGGAAAAAACATAATCAGTGGACGCTAAAATATTTTAAAACAAGAACATTTCTTCGTTGTTTTGAAGCTCACATGGGTAGCTCTGGACTTTTGTTCTTATTTTTATTTTTAGTTTGTTTTGTAAAGCTTCATGGACTCGGATCTTAATCAAAATGAGTAAATGTAGGCTGGTTTGCGCTATTTAACTTTAAGTGACCGAACAGAAACTCCCCAATTTAAATACAAAGCTTTTATTACCTGTGAAATGACAGAGACAACAGCACTGCTGTGTGTAAATGCACGTAAACGTGTCGCTTTATTCACCAGCTCTCATTTTAGATTTCAAAATAAAACAGAAAAATGAAGCAGATTTCTTCAACTGAACTGTTTCATTTTCTTTATGTTTTTTTTCTCTTCTCCATACGATATGGGTAAAGAAGACCCGGGCTGCGTGTAAATTATTTATTCCTCCTCATTCGCACCATCCGCGTTTGTAATATGAGTTATCAAAGCTCATTTTAATTATTTACAATAATTGTGCAAGGAAAATTAAACAGGTTGAAACATAATATCCGCGACATGTGTTAGGCTGCAGCAGGAGGAGATGCTCCTGGAAAATATTGCCTAACCAAACCAATGTTAACAAGGGGAGAGAAGAGTTTTATATTTTGTGGTATTAAAAGGACCACTCAGCTGCATTTATTTTTTACATTCTTTACATTTAATGTTGCTTATTTAATTTGATTTCTTATTTTATTTATTTGAAAGCAACACAACCCTACTTTGATTTTACGCTTCAGTTTCTATCATGTATTACCCAGCTGTTATTATTATTATTATTATTATTATTATTATTATTATTATTATTATCATTATTATTATTACCATTATTATTATTATTATTTCGAAATCTACTAAAGATTAATTCAGGATTCATGCAGCAATAATGACTGTTGACCAAAATTGAAATGTGTGTGTGCTCATGTGGGTGGGTGTAATGCACATTGTACTGTATGTGTGTATATTAACAGTCATTTGATTTAACTAAACTAAAACTAAATATAAAATAAAAATAATTAAAATAAAATAAAACACATACATCTCGCCCATTAAATGAAATAATGAAAAACGAGTCCAGATGAAGAGAAAATATGTCCTCTGCAGGTATGTAATGTTATGCTCCCCTGTGCTGCTGTTGTAACCCACGCAGGGCACGGCGGTGTGAACCAGCTCGGCGGGGTGTTTGTGAACGGCAGACCCCTCCCGGACGTGGTGAGGCAGCGGATCGTGGAGCTGGCCCACCAGGGCGTCCGGCCCTGCGACATCTCCAGACAGCTACGGGTCAGTCACGGCTGTGTCAGCAAAATCCTCGGCAGGTAAAAGGAGGGGATCCACCACCAACCAACCAACAGAGCCCTTGCTGTGTGTGTCAAACATCAATCTTCTATTATAGCTCGTATATGCGCACCCAGCTCTATTTCAGCCTCAGTCATCGGTTATATAGGCAGGTCATTTTTTTTCCTCCTTTTTCTTTCTCTCTCTTTTTTTTTCTTTTGCTTGAACACAGCAGTTCTGCGTCCGAGATTTTCTATCCATCACCTGCAGCCTTGCGAGAGAAAAGCATCATAATCATGAAATAAATTTTAGGAGGAGAGTTTACAGCTAAACATTAAGGATAAAAAATATCCTGCAGGAATATGAGGCTGTATTAATATTATAGGAGACTGGAGGTGATAAAGAAAGTGTGTAAAGTACCATCAAAGTACCAACTTAAAAACTGACTTTTCACACCACACTCTACGGCCGCTATAAACTCACATTTGAGTGTCATAATCCATTAGAAAAATACCATAAATACATACTTTACGTTCCTATATTTTTTCATCTACTTTAAAAGTGAGAAATTAGTTCTACATCATTTTTCACTTCAGAGCACAAAATGCTGTGAGATAATATTTTGAAATATATTTTTTTCAGCTATCAGAAGGCATTTCAGAGGTATTTCATTCCACACACACTGAATGTTTGTCACCAACATTTATCAATAGGTCATGGTGGCATGTCGTGCATGCTGCTGTAACCTCATGGAGACCTGGAAATGAGGTCCAAACTGTCCTTTGTTCTGTCCGTCTCACTGCTTATATTGTGTTATTTTTAATTACACTGCTTTTCGTTAAAAAATCCGCTCTCTTCACCTTCCAGCTGACACTCAATTAGGCCCATGTAACAGCACACTTCCACACCAATTAATAGATTAATAAAGCCGCCATCATATTTGTAGGTAATTTTACATGTAACTGCAGAAGGTCGGCGGAGATTTGTGTCCACACAAACGATTTTTAAAACCATCAATCAGACTGGATTGTTAAATTTAAAGGAGGGATGCATTCAGGAACACTCGCTCTGTCTCCTTGTAGGTACTATGAAACCGGCAGTATTAAACCCGGAGTCATTGGTGGCTCCAAACCAAAGGTTGCAACTCCGAAAGTGGTGGATAAAATTGCAGAGTATAAGCGCCAGAATCCAACCATGTTCGCCTGGGAGATAAGGGACCGACTACTGGCTGAGGCCGTGTGTGACAACGACACCGTCCCCAGCGTTTCATCCATCAACAGGTAGGTGGAAATTAAATTAATTTGATTTTATTATTTTCAAAAAGCATGCCGAATTGTTCCAAAGCGGGCAAATCCTCTCTGAAACATAGCTTTTATTCATGTATTTAAATGTGTGCATAAATGTAAGAGGAAATGAGGAAAAATCCCATGCGTAAATTGGATGAATCAGCTCCGCAATAAGCAGATAGCTATTTTATCTTAAGTTCCAGCCGAGCCTATCCGGGGTGGTCTCACAAGTGCAATTCAATCCCCTGTGCGGCCCTCCACAACACAGCCAGCACACGGGGGCTGAGGCTGGGGCCACGAAGAATCACATCTGTCTCGATAAAAACCGATCAATACCGCGTAACCAGATCCAGAGGCAGAGGGAAATACCCAACAAAGTCGTTCAATACGCGGACCACACTGCGACAGAGGCGGCAGCAGCCTCTTTATTGCCAAACCAATTGCTCTGTTTTCCAACAGCGAGGTGAATGTGGACTGACAACAGATCACGCATTTAGGCGAGTAGTGTGGTCTTACAATTCTAAATTATTCCTGTTTTAATCACATATTATTATTAGACTATTTTTTATCATTATAATAAATATTATTCGGTTTAATTACAGAATAATCCTAGACGAAAACAAATTGCCGTCCAAAAACCGTGTTGATTTGTGGGTAAATGGACTATAAAAGAGTTTCTGTTCCACTGCAGACACCCTACACCTTCACCTTTCCACATGAAGCAGTGGACAAAGTGTCTTTAGACAGAGGACGCCGATGAAAAGCCCCAGCAGTGCATGTGTGCAAAGTGAAAAAAGCCCCATAGTGGCTGCGAGTGATGAACTTTGGTTAGGAGGCACTGTTCCAGAGAGCTGGTCATCGGCATTACATTTTAATGAGCTGAAGAGAGTCTCATAACACATCCAGCTAAATGCAAGAGATGGATGAATCTTTTACAAAAAAGGAGAGGGAAGATAAGAGAAATATTAAAATCAGGCTGCCATGGAAATGATGATTTCAACAGGTCTTTCGTTCACCTGTTGTTCAAAAAACCATGGAAAATGTATTCGAGGGTGTGTGGAAGTTTACTTTTGGAAAACTTTTGTGCTTGGCATGAATAGAACTATTTAAAAAAAAATTGTGTCCTTTGAAACAAAGCTGGCCTGCACGTTAATAATTAACATCAGACCTTGTTACAATGCACAAAACTGTTTTTTATGCCTTAAAGTACTGCCTCAAAAATCACAGCGTAACAAAAAGCAAGTTTCTATTCCCCCAACTTTATATTAACATCAAAGAAAGGTTATTTTATGTTTATTTAACAGCATAAAAAATGCACACAAGTATTTTGAAATAAATGCAAAAATAAATTCTAACTTAAACTCAAACAATAAAGCAGGTTTTTCCTTGCAACTGTCCTCTTAGTGCTTGCTCGTGGTGGGAACTGTTGGGTCTCTGTAAATAATGTAAAAATAATATTATAAAGAGTGCGGCCTTTTTGAAAAGTGCTCTGAGATCATTTCTATAATGTTTGGCACGATACTATTAAAACTGACTCGACTAATGCAGGGGTTCTCAAACAAGGGTTCAGGGGACCTCCAGGGGTCTATGGCACTCTGTCAGGGGGCCCCTGAAAAGTTTTCAGATTCATTCTTTTAAATGATCGCAATTTTTTTTTTCACAAAAGGCTTCATGGTTCAACAAATAATATATTAATTTTAAAATCTAAAATAGTTCATAGATTACATTCTAATTGATCTATAGCTTTTAATATGTGAATCTTTCTTGTGCCAGTTAAGCATCTGTCACCCGCATGTCACCTATTAATGATGGAGACCCACTCTTTCTACATGGGTATTCTGTGTTGACATGCTGCAAATATTTTTAATACATGTTAAATATCTTTCTTATACATTTCCATGTGTTGTTCTTTCAGAAAAGTAACTAGAAGTATTAAAAAAGGCCACATCTCACACATATGAGGGTTAAATTTTCTCTTGTAAGGCGTCCTTGGCTGAGAAATAATGAGAACCTCTGGACTAATAGTTGCATATAATTTTCACATTACAGACTATTTTAAAATGTCTATTGTGTTTGTATTTTCCTGCTGGTCTTAAAAGGAGGATTTGGAAAGATGTGGAGGAGGAGGAGTGTGAGGAAGAGAAGTATTAGAGGCAGGCAGGGGAGGGAGAGACAGAGACAGTGGACCCCTGGTGGTCTCTGTGGTTAAGGGTCTGACCTCTGCTCTGTTGACTAAAGAGGATGTCCTGGCTTTAAACACATTTTTCCTGCATGAATTATTAAAGATTACACAGAGACTGGGTTGCACTTTGTTTTGTTGCCGCAGAGAGGAGTTTCCACCCGCTGCACCGTGCCCAGTGGACACAGGCAGTACCCAGAAGGTCCTAAGCGGCTTTCAATCATATTGATCCACATTCTAATCTTTCTTTGGAGATATATTTTTTTTACAACACCCAAACACCGGAGTCGTTAATTCACCCATCCAAATTGCTTATTCAATATCAACAACATAGACTTGAAACAAAGTCCTTGAATTTATGAGGCTCCCTCGAGTCATGAGGTCAGATAACTGTTGTGGTGAGATGTTAGAAATTCAAATAAAATATTGATGTGTGTTTTCTGGAGGAGGCTGCGATAGCCTTTGTTGCCATGCCTGAAGGAGAGAGTATGGAGGACACATGAGATAGTGAGGGGAATGAAAAGAGTCTGATGTACATTTTTGCCCCTGAGGAAGTTAACCCCGTAGCTGCCTGATGCAGAATTGATAGCTCATTGCTGGATGCTGCATGCACATGTGAACACCTCATCTGCAGTCTGTAAAAGTCTGTTTTTGTCACACCTCTCGAGTGAGAGGGGCTTCTTCCATGTGGGATTTCTGTCAGTACACAACGCTGCCTGTTATTCAATGATCTCACGTCTGTCTGTCAATCAAAAGATTACCATAGTCATGCTTTAATGTAATGCGATCATGTCCCATAAGAGCTTGAGCTGGGCTTGTGTAAATCCCACTGTGCCTTCCTGTTTTAAAACTGCTACAAGGAACTTTCATATTTTGTTGATTTTTGAAGTCTAAAAGCAGCAGTGTTTCCTCTGCCAAAATCATAAAATATAATGTCAAAAAATTATCAAAAGAAAAATCTCCTCCTGCTCATTTTTAATTGGCTGACATGACTTTTCTTGGGAAAAAATGAACATACCATGAGAATAACTATATAGAAACAGCCAATCTTCTTGCTCATGTCTTGTTTGCTTATGTTGTTCATATGGAGACATCAATATTAAATTAAGACTGTTTCATAACCAGTTTAAAACTCCTTGTAGTAGCTTTAAGAACAAAAATCCTCAAGTTTACAAATATAACATCATCTCCACAGTCTCTACTTTGTGTCATCTTTTAAGTTTTCAGATTATTGGGGCAGTTTGTTTTATTTTTTTACTTAATTATATCAAAGTGCAGCACAGATTCAAATCCATCAGATTCAGCAGTGGTCTCAGGTTGGGCCAATAAGACACTATTGCTTTCCTGTCACATATAATTTATAGATCACCATTTGCATTTTCTGTTCCTCGCTGCCATTCGTCGTCAACTTTTCTATCCCACAGTCCCAATCAATAGGCTCTGATCCTCAGTGAGCCCGCAGGATTCCTGTGTGTTACACTGAGCAACAAAAAGACCAAAAATAAACTACAACAGACACCAGAGAGGTGACAGAGAGGAATAAAGAAATGAATCAGAGAAGAGTGAGGGAAAGAAAGAGATGAGGGGTTTGAAAGATTGTACAAGTACAGTAAAAGAGAGCGCACATTGGACAGTGGAGCAGAAATGAGAAAAGGGGATGAGGTTGGGGAGAGAGAGGAGTGAAAGATCAGGTTTGAGAGATGGAGAGAGCACAAGCGAGGAGAAAAGAGGGGAGTGGGGAGCAGGAGAGGGAGATTATTAGAGTTGGCCAGGTAGAGCCAGTGAAGCTGATCATTGAGGTGAATTGATGTGATTTCATGCTTTGTTTGCAAGATCATTCAGACCAAAGTGCAATGAAGACTTTCCCGCCACATCACATCTTACTGGTGTGGGGACTTTATCATATTTCTAACCTCAGAATCCAGCTAGATTGAATCCACAATCTCAGGGGGCAGCCCCCCATTCAGCCCCACACAGGAGCACAGAGATTGGCCCTAAAGCCCCGAGATTGGCTATTTGTGACAGGGGCCTGAATATGAGGATACAAGCGGCCCAAACCATGGAGCACTTGTACATGCACGGGTGTAAGTGGACCTGATGTGCCGTGTTTAAGTGTCCCGGGGCGGCCGGGCTACTGTGAAATCTCCATGCTCTGAAAGCAGTATTGATTGATCCGTGTCTGTTGTTCACTTTACCAGGATTATCCGCACCAAAGTCCAGCAGCCATTCCACCCGTCCCCTGACGGATCTGTCACGCCGCTCTCCACGCCCGGTCACACCATAGGTGAGCATGAACGAAGGCTACACACACATTACAGTAGAGCTGCAACGATTAACTGATTAGTCGATCGAAAGAAAATTAGTTGCCAACTATTTTGATAATTGGTTAATCATTTCAGTCATTTTTCAAGCAATTTTTTAAAAATTGCTGGTTCCAGCTTCTTAAATGTGGGGATTTGATACTTTTCTTTGTCATGTATGATAGTAAATGAAGAGTAGAACTGCAGTTATTAATCAATCAATCAATTATGTTTTGATTATTAAATGACTTTCCAACTATTTTGATAAGTGATTAATAGTTTCAGTCATTTTTCAAGCAACATAAAAATTGCAGGTTCCAGCTTCTTAAATGTGAGAATTTGTTGCTTTTCTTTGTCATTTTTCTTAGTTATCATAGAAAATGAAGAGTAGAGCTGCAACAATTGATTATAAATCATTTATTAAATCAATTGCCAACTATTTTCATAATCGGTTTTACATGTGAATATTTTCTGTTTTTTTTACTCCTCTGTGACAGTAAGTGAATATCTTTAGGTTTTGGGCCAAACAAGACATTTTAGACATTTTAGTTATTTAGACATTTAGGTGTCATCTTGGGCTTTTGGAAACACTGATCAACATTTTTCAGCATATTCTGGCATTTTATAGACCAAACAACTAATCGATTAATTGAGAAAGTAACTGACAGATTAATCGATGAAAATAATCGTTAGTCGCAGCCCTAATAAAGAGTCTTTGGGTCTTTGACTGTTGGTCAGAAACAAAAAGCAGTTTATAGACGTCACTTTGGGCTCTAAAAAAATTGTGATAACCATTTTTTCATTTGTTTTTTTAATATCTTATAGGCTAAATGATTAATTGATTAATTGTAAAAAATATTCTTTAGTTGCAGCCCTAGATTACAGCACAGTCACATTAGCCAATCAGGGCTGCTGAAACAGGAGGAAACTAGTAGGAACACCTGAACATGAACACCTGAATGCACCTGAATAAACACACACACACACACACACATACTGTACGCACACACACACTAACTGAGCTTTCTCCATCAGTGCCCAGCACAGCCTCGCCCCCTGTGACCAGCGCCTCCAACGATCCCGTAGGATCCTACTCCATCAACGGCATCCTGGGTATCCCCCGCTCCAACGGCGAGAAGAGGAAACGAGACGATGGTAAGGGAGACACAAGATCCCTTTGTTTTCCATCCTTTTTAATTCTCCCCATCACTCGTCTCCCACTTTTTCTCCTTGTGTGTGAGGAAGATGGCATTTATGACAGCGCTGCAGCCAAGTGTGTTTCTGTGTGCCGTCTCCAGTGACTTGTTATGTTGTATATCAGGCAGGGTGAGTGTTGAGAGAGTGTTGCGATTCAATCAGCTTCTTGATGCCCTGCGTTTTTACCATACGCCTACAGAACTGCATCTCAATTTTATACCATGCTCAGATGTACTGTAGATATCCCATATAGCTGTCATACAACTCTAATCCCCCTTGGCAAGGCATCAATGCTGCTGCTCCTCGCTTTCATTCCTACAACGTAACAAAAAGACAGAAAAAGAAGCTTGATACTCTCAGTCAGTTATTTAACATTCAGACTGAATTATATTTTATGCTGTGGTGCTGAACAGCATTAAAACATTCAATAATAAAGTTATTTTTTACACTAGACTTTACTACCAGGAGACTGGCAAGAAAACAGGCCTAGATATGTTCAAAGATTAAGTGGAGGCCTATCCGGTCCAAGCCAGAATTTCTCATTCCTCAGTGAGGCAAGAGAGTGGACACACACGGCCTGAGGGCTAATAGATTATCGGTTTTGCAAACAATTGGCTTTTTTAATGCCTATGAATTAACATGTCCCTGGTGGAGGCCTGAACAGGTGTAGGAACAGACCGGTGGAGGCAGGGAGGGGGCTGTGTGTGTGTGTGTGTGTATGTGTGAGCCTGTGTGTGTTTCTGTGTGTGTGCTTTGAGGTGGCTGATGGTATGATATGGTTGAAAATGATCTCAAAGAGCACTCATCAAAACAGGGCACTTCCTTCTTTTATGTTTCTGTCTCTTTAGTTCTCTGGAGTGGCAACCACTTGGATGGAAGGAAAATAGGACATTGTAAGTTGAAGTTAGACAACCTTCTCTTTTGCTTTGGTCAATCAGATGACAACACTTTCCTCTCAATTGCTGTTTTTGCTCTTGCAGTGTTATGAGTTTGTGAGGATGAGGCGGGGGGGTTATTTATTTTTTTCCAATAAATAATCTCCCGAGAAATTAAAATAAATGAAGCTAAAGTAACTGTGGAAAATCCTATTTTCCATGTAATGGCATGCAGTTCAATATACAGTAATGCAGCTTGTTTAGAATTGATATCAGGCAGATAGCTGTGGATTTTTAACAACAACTATTTTTTTTTAATTATTCTAAATCTGGCATTTCCCCTTAAGTTGATGTCAAAAACCCCACTGCAGCTTTTACGTTTGATTGTTTACGGTCATTTTGAATTTTTAAATGCTATTTTTAAAGATAGCATTGTTGTTACTTTACAAAATAAACCATACTGTGCTTGAGCTGGACTGTCTCAAAGCGTAAAGTTACCTACTAAAATTAGCTGATTAATTGGTTACTTGATAGAAAGAGTTAGTTATTTTGATTATCGCTTAATCACTTAAGTTATTGTTTCAAGCAAAAATGTTTTTTTAAAAATGCTACTTCCAGCTTCTTAAATATGAGGAAATTCTGCTTTTCTTTGTTCTTTCTGATAATAAATGAAGAGTCTTTGGGTTTTGTGCTGTTGGTTAGACAAAAGAAGCTATTTGAAGATTTAACATTTTAGAGACTAAACAATTAATCGATTAATTGTGAAAATGAATGTGAAAATGGCATATTAATCGATACTAATAATATACATTAGTGGTGGCCTTAGCAAAAATGGTAACACATTACCTTGTCAGACAACTCAGCAAATACAAAAATGGGTAAATCAAATAATGAAGTGAGTACAACAAGGGGAGATCTAGTGGAGCAAATAGTTTTAACGTTATTTGAAATCTTCTACTCACGGGACTCTGTTGCATGTCTGCAAACTGATCATTTGAGGCTTGAAAGCATCATGTTTGTGCCTACATTGTGATAATTTGATGAACATGAAAAAAAAAAAGCACTGCACAGTCTTTGTACCGCTGGTGTTGTGACGGTGGTGATCCCGGTATAGTGGCTGAAGTCAGCGGTTGCCCTTTGAGGAAGAAAAAGGTCCCCATTACTGGAGGGCTGTAGAGATAATGTAGTGTGACACGCGTTATGTACACCGGGTCCCCGTAAGACGAGCTTCAGGGACATAGGTGCCATAAGAGCCATTAATCTGTCCTTGTCATGTGTTATTGCAAATTAAAAGTAGCATGTTACACTGGACGGCTTCGAGTGAAGATGGGAGGAGGAAGAAGAAAGACAGAGCAGGGGAATGAGAGGGGAAAAGTGGGTTTATGAGGGGAGGAGGGAAGAAGGAGGTCTTCTTGGCAGCCTCGATGAGAGTTGAGCAAGGATTAGTTTTAGAATTTGTGCATGCGTTCATACACACCTATGCACAGGATGGGAATGTGTGTGTTTGTAACTGTGGCTTCAGATGCTCCTCACACAGTGAACATAGTGACATTTAAAAGAATTTGCAATTCTGCAGAGAAAAGCTATTAATTCACAAATTAACATCTCCCCCCCTCCCTCCCACCCTCTATCTTGGATGTGCAAGCTATCGAAAAGACAAAAGAAATAGCCTTAAGGGGGGAAAAGAGAGAGTCTCAGCCCTATCTGTGGAGAGATTGGTTTGCATGTCTGCAAGCAGCGATACCAATTATGCCATTGCTGGGAGAATGCGTCTCAATGCGCCCCCTCCTTTGCCCCCCACCACCACCACCACCCCCCCTCCTCCTCCCACCACCATCACCACCACCTCCACCACCACCCCACCCTGGATCTATCCATAGCCAGATTTATTTGTGTATCTCATTACAGGAAATGGAATGTTGTTCCTGCCAAATGCATTAATAGTGAAGTGGGGAAATTAGCCTGTTGTACAGCATGCTCTCACTCAGTCATTTAAACCTATGGTGGAAGTGGAAGCCAAGAAAAGGCAGAGAGGATTGGGTGACAACTGCTGTGTGATTGTCAAATGTGCATTATAGTGCGAGAAGTCTGTGCACTCGTTTGAAAAAGTTCCAGTCGTTTCTCTGAGATAATTTTGAGCAGGGTTAAAAACGTATTCCAATACAAGTAATAATTGCCTTTTAAAAATGCCGTCAGTAACCTAATCCAAATATCACAATATTAAAGTAATGTAACTTGTTTTCTTTTGGATTATTTACATACCAAATATGGTGAAATTATTTTTGTTTTATGTTTATTAATTGTTTGCGCAGCTATTCCTTCCTTTGTATTATGCAAATGCACATTTAGATTAATAGAAGTAATTAAGCAAATTTACATGTTCTTTGTTAGGTAGCTATTCACACTTCACACTCAAACTTAAAACAAACTGCCAGAAAATTCTTCTGGGGCCTGTGTTTTCACCCACACACCACCCAAAATATTAACGATTGGCCTGTGCAGATAGCGTTAGCAGTTGCACTGTGTTGCTAATGTTAGCGGTTGGCCTGTGAGGCTAACATTAGTGGTAAGTCCTACATGTAAATATGATTTAGATTAGATGTCAAGTCTTTGGAAGATGACAGTATTTCCACAGCTGAAGGCAGAACTGTATACTGTGATGTTGTTCCTCTTTTCTGATTCAAAGACAAAATACTGGTTAAATTTCCACCAGGTTAAAGCATTTTTTCACCACAGGCCATGATGCGTTATACTGACATGTGATGTTTTAGCACTGGTAGTATATCGTTTCTTTATTTTAAAATGTATTTTAAAATTGTAATCCTGTTGATAATCCCCAGTTTTACTAATCTGTAATCAGATTCTAAACTGAATTGTAATGGAATACCTTTTTTGTATTCAAATTATGTAATCCTGTTACATGTAATCCATTGCTAGCCTGATTTTAAGATAATTATCATGTGAGACATATCCTCTCTAATTTGTTCTCTTTTTAAAGGAAATGCTGTTTTTATTAGAGCTGCAGTTTTATGTAAATCCGGTGTTTTCTTCATTTTAGCACCCAGTGACAGGTTCCTCCTGACCTTGCTGCTGTGTGCAGTCAGGTTGATGTGACCTAAGTGTATGTTTCTCTCATCGCTGGCTTACTGCGTCCTGGATGGAGCCCAGTGCAGCTCTTGGGGAGGACAGGCAGTTGGGAGCTACAGTGATAAATTAGATGGAGAAAGCAAAGGTCATAACTTGTGATTGTAGCGTGGGTGTGGGATGAGTGTAGAAGGAGCTGATGAGTGTGTGAGCGGGGAGAAAAAAATATGGCCCAGCAGGTTGTTCATTCATGACATAAAAAGAAGGATGGCACACAGCAGCCGGAGTCATATCAACCTTGTTCAATAGCGTGAGGAAAAATGAATACAGTGCCTGTTTTGATTTGTTCAAATGTGATATTTGGCCCTTTTGGAGATTGTCCGGTGTGTATCTTTTAACACATATGACCCATTTGTGGAGTTTGAATCGGTTAGTGTATGGATTTGAACCTGGGCCTACACTGGTTGGCTAGTCAAGCCAGTCCATGACAATGAGTCAATAGAGGATCACTTTAGAAAATAAATGCATCCAGAGCGAGACAGAAATAAATGGAATCATGAGCACCATGATGGCCCTGATGGGGTGTGTGTGCGAGAGAAAAGCCCAGGTTTGAGAGGGGCCACAGAGCGTAACATAGAGACAAGAAGCTGTTAGGGCCCCGACAGTAGAGGAGGACACAAAAGGGTCGACATTGCATTTCTCCCCCTCCTCCTGCTCTGCTCTATCTCTGTCGTTCTTTCTCTTCAACATTTAATTTCTCCTCTTATCGTCCCCCCTCTTCTCTTTGAGTCTCGTGGTGTGTTAACCATTTGCATTCAGTGACATGGCTGCACGAGACCCTACAGACAATATAGTTGTAAACAATATACAATGAGATCCGTCACAAAAATATAAGGAGAGGGAATTCACTCAATGGAGAGGAATCATGTCAGAGAAAAGTCAATTACGGGCAGCGATGCCGAGAATTAATGGAGCGGTGCATTACTCAGCTTGAGGAGGGAGAAAAGGCAAGAGAAAAGACGGGATACGTTAATTGCATTTCCACAAATACTCGCCACACACAGGGTGGCGAACGCTAAACGACAGACTGGTCCAGAGGAGGGTAGAGATGAAGGCAGAGGAGGACAAAGGAAATAAGAGATGGGAATAGAGTCGCACTAACAAGGGAGAGGATGAACTGGAAAAAGTATGAGTATTTTTAATAAAGTTTCATCATTCTTCACTAAAAATAAATTATTTGTTTTAAGTTGATTGGCTTTTAAAAGGTTAGTTGAGCTAATTTTGTAATAATTCAAAACAAATGAACTTTTCTAATCAAATAAACTGAATGTTAATTAAGTTGTACTTGAGAAAACATGTTTGCAGTGTTTTCATGAGTGTGAAAACAACAAACCATGACTTATCTCGAAGTGTTCAGGAAAGCTTTGTTTCTTTGTTTCAAATTTAAAGAGTTGATTGAACTCTGTACAGTACATTCATCAAGTCAAAAGACTTCAAGTTAGAAGAACTCATGTTTACACTTTCTGAAGTGTATTAGAAAGAAATATTTGAAATTTTAAGCTTAATTAACTTGAATAAATAAAACTTGTATATTTTTTGCTTTAGCATTCCTTGTTTAAGGACATAGTAAATAAATAATACACAATATACCGTATATCAACTAGAATATATTGCAATAGTCTCCAAATCCACATTTTGGCCCCCCCACAAACACACATCAGTGACTGTCCAGTGTCTTGCTCAAGGACACTTTGACGTGTGGACAGGAGCGGCAGGGAGTCAAACCACCAACCTTGCAATTAAAGGTCACTCACTCTATAATCTGAAGTGCAGCCACCCTCGTATTAATGTTACAGACTAACAAACTGTATCCAAACAGTCATGTACTTTTATTTATTTACTATAAACTTTCTGCCTGGATCTGAGAATTTAAAATCAAAGTAAATAAAATAACTTGAGTGCTTCAAAATGCTATCGACACAGCCTCAGTGCTAGAAGTGAGTGGAGTGCAAATATCAAATAAGCATCGCCATGCCTGCTGACAGTCAGTACACTGGTTGGTGGTGCTAAATCGAATTAATAAAGCTCTTAAACACGCCACAACATAACAGGATCTTAACAGCCATGGCAGTGTTGCTGCCTCTCTCCCTCTGTCTCCCCCACCCCACCCACCTCTCTCCTTTCCGCTTCAGAGCTTTCATAAATATAGCTAGCTTACAGGGGAGGAGTGTTCACCCTCTGGGTATACCAGTTTGTTTGTGCTCTCTCTCCTTTTTTTTTTTCAAGCATAACTGCATTTTTAAAAACATCAACAAATGATCCACAATTTGCGATAGCATCATTTCACCTATCAGCAGAGGACTCGCAGCCTCTGATCTCGGAAAACCCCGTGCCATTGATTTACGGAGAGAGCCAAGCGGTGTGTGGGAATTCATTTGCCTTTCAAACAAGCCCCCACCTCTGCTCTGCTCTGAGTTATCTTATCACAGGAACAGGGGAGATGAAAGAAGGACATAAAGTGCCACCATGCCACCGCAGGACGTTAACATCCCCCTCAGAGACAAAGCAAAACAGAACAAGCTTTTGATACCATTGTGGTCTGTTTCATAGTAGCTGCTGCCATTGGTTACCTCTGTACGTGTGTGTGTGTACAAATGGCTGAAAGTGTGAAAGGATTACAGCAACTTTTTTGGTTGTTGTGATTGTTTCATCACAGTGTTTTTAGATAAGAACTTGCAATTTCATGACTGTAGGTTGCGTTTGGAGGTTTCAGTTTGGTGCAAAGCTCTGAAGTCTAAATAAAGTATAGGCCTATAACTTTTGGACACAACGAGGTCAACCAACGTCCATCTGTCCAAGCTGATCAAAGAAAGTATTCAGCAGAAAGTGCATTGATTTAGGGCTGATGTGTGAGTGTCACTGCTGGAGAGTCTTGTTTTTATCTCGGTTTGTCTCCTCACACTTTGGTGTTAAAACGAAGAGACGCAGTCAGCTGGTGCTGTGGGAGTGATAAGAGAATACCTGCTGAGACACCCAAAGGGGTTGAAGAAACACTGAGAAAATGAAACAAGCCAGTCAATGAGACACACACGCACACACACACACACACACACACAGGCGATCTGACAGTCAGGCTTCACACTCCACTTGACACACTGACTGTCAAAGGATGAATCTGATTTATTGCAGCTATCTTATGATATATGTCAAACATGAACCTCTAATGGCGAATTCTGAAAATAAATGATTTACTAGAATTTCTATTTAAAGGCCAAATCAGTAATTCTTTGACCACATAAATTTGATATATATTCACATACATAACTGAAGAATTAGAGATGAAAAAAATGTGTGTATTTGAAAAATTAGGCCTGTTTTACTCCCATTTTTAAACCGTTACTTGTGTAAACAAACCTTTAACAACATCAGTGTTGCTAATATTGATTTAGTTGTTTATTGTTGCCTGTCAGTCAATTAGCATGTTCCAGTTTTTTTAAATTTTGGTGGCGAGGCTTTGGTTTATGTTTAGATTAGAACCCGACCAATTGATTTAAAAATTATTTTATTGCTCTACAAAGTCTATGAACAGAACTGTGTGCATAGCAACAGTCCATTATTCATAGCAGTGGTCTGTAATACATAAATAATAGACTTTAAAATGCTGTAGGCTAATAGACCAATCAGAATCATATATTTAACAAAGCCGTTTATAAAGACTAAAGAATATATGTATAAACATGCATGTTTTGCAGTGATCCCTCAAATGTGGTTATCAACCAGTTCTGACAAAGATACATACTGGAGGCACAACATTTTACAATTTACCAATAAACATTATTGTCCAAAATTTCATCAGGGCACTGAATTAGCAATTAATACATTTCAAGTGGCTGGTAGATTTGCTTCATTCACCAGCCAAAAAACAATGGTAATCTGATTAAAGCTATCAGTTTAAATACTTTGTTAAATACTCAATTCTGATTGGCCAATTACATCTAAGGTCTTTTATTTCTTTATAGCAGACTGTTGCTATGAAGACCAGACTGTTGCTATGGATGCTGTTCTGATCCTAGATGCTGGAGAAGCAATAAAAAAAAAATTAAAATGCATAAATTCATTTTAAAATGAATATTTTGTCAAATTATTGATTTTTCTTGGTAAGTAACAATGTAATAAGTGAGATAATGTACAGTCGGTGGGTCATAATTGCAAAATAAGCCCCTTCAGGATGATTCAAGACCCCTCCACTTTGCATTGGTGTCCTGCATCATCTTGTTGTTGTTAATTTCAGAATAAAACTGTACATTATCCCTTACATATTAAACCTGAACTCAAAAAAGGATCAAATACACATAAAATGCTACCAATAAAGCTAAAAAATAAAAACAATCTGCATAATGTTCTGCTAATGAAAAATAGTTTTCATATTGGCGCTGACTGAACAACATATACTTTGATACCACTATAGACGATCCAACTGTGATAGGTCAATATCGAGCTGACATCGGCGGACCAATATATCGGTGTGGCTCTAGTTTCGATCACAGAAAAGGCACCGAAAAGTATCGTATGATAAGAATGTATGTCTTCTTGCAGCCAGTTCTGAAGGAAAGTGTGTGAGAGGGTGCTGAGTATGAGCACGCTCCTCCAGAGTGAATGACAAACAGTTGCTATTGATCGAGCTTGCCTCTTTTCTCCGACCAGCTGATACGAGGTAATTAATGACTCCATTTTCCTCTGTACCACAGACAACAATTGAGTTTCATACAGCAACACTAATGCTGCTGCAGCAGCAGCAGCACCCTCAACCCTCCACCTAAGGGAAAAGCCTGTGCTAAAATATTCTGTTAAAAACACACATGTTGGGAGAAAAAAACTAATTCCTTCATAAATGTAACACAAAGCTAAAGTCGATATATTTTAGCAGTAAAACACACACTGCACACACACTCATACCCAATTGCAGCCCTCTATTCCATTCTCTCCATGGATCTATTTCTTGGTGCGAGTCGGGTTCATCCTCTGGCCTCAGCCATTGAAAAAAGGTCAAGCAGCCGAGCAGAATGGCAATAACGCCCCTGAAATGGTACCATCAGTGGAACATGATTGATCAATTGAATTCCATAGCACAGAAAAATGTGGGATTAAGTAGAGTATTATACGCACAATGAGTTGAGGCATGATGTTCATTCCAAGTTCATTTCGCCTCCCTCCTCTGCCGGCGGATCAGGCAATCAATAGCGGCCTTGCATATCATATATCACCGCTGGCTCGCCCAGGAGAGAACATAATCTGCTGCAAATTTAGAATGACAGATTTGTATGGGAGCTAAAGCCCTCATCCGCTGTTGGCGGCAGGGTATGGGGAGGAAGGGAGGGTGGCAGTGGCAGTGGAGTGGAGGTTCCTGGGATGCTGGCTGGAGGTTTTAGCTGCAGATTTTTTTTTTCTTTCTTCCAGTGTTCAGGACTTGATGAGTGAGCATAAGGGAGAGCTGCAGCAGCGGCAAGTGGCGGCGGGCTCCCTAGCTGGCCGAGTTGATAGGGTCAGAGATCAGGAGAACGAGGGAGGCACAGGCTCATTTGTTTATATAGAGTGTGACCGAGTGAGGAAATGCATACGCTTGCCCTCAACGCCCCGTCCTCATTCGGCCCTGAGTGCCGTCCCCACTCCATTCTGTTTTCCAGAAGACAGGCAATATGTGGGGGATGGAGGGAGAGAAGGAGAGACAGAGAGAGGGAAGGGTAATATGTTCAGGAGGAAATAGTGCAGTTAAATAATGGCTCTCCATTTCCCGCTGGCAGAATGAGGGGCTCTGTATGTAATCGCCAGCCCTACTTTCTCCTCCTGAAACACACGCTCTCCCTTACAAGTATATATTTGCACTGAAGGTAATCCATCAATTACCATAGACCTATCACATGATGACCGTGCTGATGGTGGCCACGAGGAGAGGTGGAGGCGGGGGAGGCTGCTTGAGTGAGTGAATGTGTGTGAGAGGGAGATAAAAGGCAAGCATGCTGGTGGGTCTCCCTGAATTTACTCCTGCTCCTCGTGCCATCACTCTCACACCCGTTGAGCTCAGAAAAAACATTCTCCTAGAATAATATCAGGCAAAAAGACTGGAGCTATGCCCTGATGCAGAATGTTCTCACCCTCCCTCCTTCCTTTCCCTCCCCACCTTCCCTTCTTCCTCTCCCCCTTTTTCTCTAGATGGCTCTGATGGCTCAGGCCCCGGCAGCGACTCTCAGGGCAGCGTGGAGAGTTTAAGGAAGCACCTGCGAGCAGACGCCTTCACCCAGCAACAGCTGGAGGCCCTGGATCGCGTGTTTGAACGTCCTTCTTACCCTGATGTCTTCCCCACTTCAGAACACATCAAACCTGAGCAGGTCGGCCACACTGATTTCTTTCTACGTCCTATGACATTTAGGCCTACATCTCAGACTGTTTTTGCACCACTGTCCAGGTTTCTTTCTTCTTTTCTGTCCATGAAGAGAAAATTTGGCAATTTACATTTGGATAGCCAGTCAGTGTTGATGGTAAATGTAGTCAAATGGAGCAATAGTGTGTGTTGTATTGACCCAGAAAGCTGAGCTCTTCCTGCACCAGTGATGTCACTGGATGTAAGGAAGAACTACACTTGGATTTCTAGTCTCCACTTCAGGTCTCCCAACACTATGTTTTGACCAACAAAGTAATAGCTCAGACAGGCAGAGTCAGACTCAGCCTGTCTGAGTGGCAGGGATGTAAAAAATAAGGACACCAGCTGTAAACAGTGGGGCACCAGCACACCAAAAGTTGTGATGCATTCATGGTGAAACAGTTCCAAACCCTGGTTTAATTAAAATTGTTTAATTATGTGACTTAAAACACAACAACAACAACTATATTTCTGTTATAAAAACACAAAGGGAAAAAATAACAATTTAACCATTTAGAGGCTCATAGAGGCAAACTAGCATGTAGGGCAGCCTATGTTGTACCTTATCACATTTTCTCCACTGTAAGGGCACCGCAGAGGGCACTTTTATGAATATGTATAGGTGGGCATTGTGGAGAACTCAGATTTATTGGTCACTACACAGTAGCACACACTGAGGACCTGACTACATCTACCATCAACACTACTTGACAGCCTTGTAAAAAGAGCCAAATTTTCCCCTTACATTGTGTTAGGCAACAGTAAAATGATTTACATTGATTTGCAGCATCATATAGTGAATTAACTGGTACATGTCCTGACACAGGTGACAAAAAGGTCTGTGCAACTTCTTGCTCAAAGCAACCTACAAGCCTACAGCCTATTACAGCGGATAACCTTTATTTACATTCATTAGACTGTTAAACAACATGAGACTATTAATTTTTCCATTGGAACTCTATGTGGGTGCCCATGCAGCCTTAGCAGTGCCCTAATTGAGTTCATTTTCATCTCTGCGCGATCACGGGGAATTACAGCGGCGATAAATCAGAGGGACAGCCCCTCAGCCCGCTATACAGCCCCTAATGCAGCTAATTACCAAAGTGATTTCTACGGCAAGATCAATACCAAAACGAATTGGAAATGACTTGCAATCACAAAGAGTGGAGGAGAAGGTATTAAAAAGGCGAGAGGAAGGTGGAGGAGGGGGGAGAAAAACGGCATCAGAATGGTCCAGAAAAATCAGTTTTAATTTAATGTAATATTAATCAGGCCGCTTTGCACTCTTTCCGCGCGCCTCCTTTTTTCTCCCTGTTTCCAACACCCCCTCCTTTTCTTAAACTGGTGAAAAGGTGGGATATTAGGCTATTAGGGGCTTGTCTGGTGTCTGCGTCAGGGCATTAAAAAGCCATTTTGAAGAGGCCAGGCTGAATAGGCCTCATCCCTCCCACACTTCTGGCAGCCATGTGGTCAGGTCATTCAGGCCCCTCTGTGCTCGCCACTCGCCCTCCGCCCAGCCCTGCCCAGCCCTGCCCACAGCCCATCTGCATGACAAAATGGCTCTTGTGCTGCAGAGGCCCAGCGGAATAGAGAGGAACATCCAGCCTAGTGCCAGGGAACAGTTGTAAGCAGACAATTAGAGTTTATCTGGGATAGAGGCAGACAAGACTGGGGTCACCAGCTCGCCCCTGTGGGACCCCAGTCCCATTGAGACAAACAGATGCACACACGCACCCTGATGCAAACACTCGCACACACAGAATGTGTGCACACGCACTTATCCTTTCAAAGAGGAAGAAGAAGAGTCAGGTCAGGAAGTGTCATCTCATTAACAAACAGGATTCATCACAGCTGCGAGCAGAGTCTTAACCTCAGATTAAAGGGAATAAATACTAAAGAGACTGCTGGTGGTTGATCCTTTCAATAAAGGGACAGTTCAACCCAAAATCAAAACATATTTTCCTTTACCTGTAGTAATATGCATGCATCAAGATTATTTTGGTGTGAGTTGCAGAGTTTTGGAACTAAATGGCACTTAGCTTGTGGTGCTCAAAGCCCCAAAACTCCACACATTTGAAAAACACAGTTTCATGTCGGAAAATAGATCCTATAGAGTGAAAGAAGTTCCTACATGAAACTGCTCACAACAAGATCTGTGGATTATCTTGAGTAACGGGATCGTGATCTCTGGAAAGAGACTGGTGTTGAGTTTTTCAAAGGTATTTTTGGGCGCTTTGAGCATAAGAAGCTGGAGGCCATTTACTCCCATCAGAAATTACATGTCGTTGTTAAATACTGGATTCTGATTGATGAATTACAGCATTCTGAGGTCTGTTATTTCTGTATAGCAGACAGTGGCTATGAAGAAAGGACCAGTTCACAGTTCTGATCATAGACTTTGGGTGAGCAATAAAATCATTTGTAAATCCATAAAATCATTTAAAATGAATATTTTCTGTGAAATTATTGATTTTTTTTTTTTTTTTGGGGGGGGGGGTAAGTAACCATGTAATTCACATCAGGGTCCTGCATCAGCCTGTCAGGGTTTATTTCACAATAATGATCCACTCGCTGTACATTGCCACTCAAGAGAATGCAGACATCTCTACAGCCAATATCTCCAAAATTCTACAACTCACACCAAGACAATCTGGATGCATAAATAACACTACTGGTCAGAGGAAATATATGTATTTTTGATTTTGAGGCAAACTGTCCCTTTAAGTTTGCTGGTGCTGTAGAGCAAAGTACTGCATTTCCTTTGAAAAATGGCTGCAGCTGAACCGTGTGTTTTATCACAACTGAAAAGAAAACCTCCAATACAAAGTAAAAAAAATACTAATAAAAGTATAAAAGGTGCAAAACAATCCACACTATTTTATCATTTTATTAACCCAGTTTTATGTGTTCATCCTAGAGGCAGAGCACAAAGGTTGATTTTGAGGTTGTACTCCCCTTTAAAAAACCACACCACATGTCTCTCCTGTAACAAAGCCCTGAATGTCTCCTCCCTTGACTGGTCACAGGGATGACTGCAGTGGAGCACAAAGAGCCAGCTGACACCCCGTCCTTTCACTCCTCTCCCAATCCCTCTCTCATCCCGCTCTCCCTTTCTGCCTTCTCCTCAGACAAGCCCTAATGCATGCATACATCATAGGTCTTGGTAAAGCATGGGGAGCGGGGACAGGATGGCGGGGGGGTGGAGGTGCTCGCAAGAAATATTCAGAAGGAAGCACAGTGAGAGGATCACAGACAGCTTCCTCAGATCCACCAGGGGTTTCCTCCAGACATATTTCATATATAGACTCCTGAATCTGCTCTAAATCTGGCACCAAAGTGGGCTTGCATGCAGTGCATGAGCAATATTAAGCAGATCATGACACAATCTGCTGGAATGTGAAATTATGTGTGTGAATTGCTCTTCTGTGCATTTCTCCACTGACATATTTTTTTGCATTTGTTGTGTATTTGTCCACAGGCGAACGAGTACTCTCTCCCGTCCCTGAACACCGGCCTGGAAGACGTGAAGCCAAGCCTCTCCACCAGCGCCAGCTCCGACCTCGCCTCCAGCGTCTCCCAGAGCTACTCTGTTGTGACAGGTACAATCTGACTCACGCTAGATTGATCCCTAAAAGAATACACACATACACACACACACACATCTGCAGCAAGGTGGTCAAACTCAACACAGAACAGAAACAGTGCATGAAACATATTTGCATATTGTTTCATGGCATCTCCCTAACTGTTCTCTAGAAGTTTTTTAGTTACAATGAAACCAAGCACATCATACTTATAGTGCATTTTATACATACTGTATCCCATTTTTCCAAATTCCCCTTTGTCCCACCTCACCACCCAAGTGAATCTGTTGAACTATAGTCCAAATGTTACTCATTCCTCATCCTCCTGATATAAAAAAACACTCTAATTTGGTTCCATAATCAACAGAGGCGACATGCACAGCCTATTGTAGCTGATAACGACGATAACAGATTAAACTTTAATTTACTTAATAATACTAAATGATAATACAGATAATCAGTCAGTTGTTTGTAGCTTAACATTTCTCGTGGATTAAAGTATCAAAACATAAAACTCCACTTATTTAAATAAACTTTTTAGAATTTATTTTCTCAAATTTGGTCAACTTTAATTAAGTACTTGAATCATGTTGTAGGGATGCATCTGGTAGTCTTCTATCCAAATACAGATACAGAGATAGATCTTTTTTTTTGGTTGAACAGATACAGATACAGATAATGATGTATCTGTGCACTCGTGTCATTTTGATATTGCATCATCATCAACTCATCAAGAATTTGACTGCCACTTCTTCATGGTGCACACATTTTCCAGCGATATCTAAAACTCTTATCATCAAATGGATAGACCTCTTTCTGGCCACTTTTTGCGGCTGTCAGTGTGTTTATTTCTGAGGGACAGAGTGAGGGCAATATATCATCTGAGCCCATTAAATCCTACAGGCCTTTCACACGCTGCTCCTAACTGGCTATTGTGTTAGCCTGGATTGGCCCGCTAACAGATTGACTGGGAGCACTTCTCATAAGAGACAGCTGCTGTTCTCGCCGCGACACGACGTTGTCATCAAAGGCTATGATAGCCTGTTGATTGACAGCGGCTGGAATAGCACCGTGGCTGGCTGGCTGCCTCATGCTGTGGAAAGAGAGACAGCGACAGAGACGCAGATACAGAAGAGACGCAGACACACTGAAATTACAGTTTTTTTCCAACCTATGAAGTGTCCCCTGTTTTCAATAGTAACTTCCACTGGGAGCCAACAGGTAATAGCAGGTGCGGTGTATTGAATATCTTGTAGTATTAACTATCTGTATCATATAACCCACACCAGCCCGCCCTCTATGGCACTATGGCTTCTTTTGCTCTGCTGTCGAGGTTGATGGCCGCCTGCTTAATTGAAATATTGTTTCAGTGTGGCTGCTGAGGCCTTTTCCCAGGAGAGGTTAGGTTTACTGACGGCCACACTGACTCCAGAATAATATACCAGCCTTTTAATAAAACACCCATAATTATGCAGTGGGCATCAAAGTCAATGAGTCTACTGTGTGTGTGTGTGTGTCTGTGTGTGTGAGAGAGAGAGTAAAGAGGAGGACAGCATGATTGAAAACTGCAGTGGCCCTTCTCAAATGATCCCTATAGTCCGGCCCCGGACCCAGGCACAGAGCGATGGGAAAAGAAAGACCCCTTTTTTATTCCTGAATATGTGGGAGGTAGATTTGCCCCAGAAAGTTGGGCCTCAGGAGAAGAAAGGTGTGTTTTTGTCTTTTGCGCTGAGGCTCCTCCTATGAAAGCGGTCTCGCTCTGGGGAGCACACTCATAGCAGGTGGCCTTCAAGCCACCTGGGGGCCTGGGGGCCTCCTAAAGCGATACATGTGAGGGCCACGTATTGCATAATGAGGAGGAGGACGAACAAAACTTTTCTTAAAGTGGAATATGACAACATACTTTAGCACAAGCAATAAAAAATGTGTCTGAGTGTTTTGAAATTTAACTCAGAAGTAATTTCCAGTAAACTCCTAGTATTTAATTTTAACGACTATGCAAAGTAATGCATGAAGCAGTTGATTGGGTGTAGGTTGTCAGCGCATAATATTATTTTTTCTGCCATTAGCAAACCCTGTAAATAGGAATGTATGCCATGGCTGAAATATACTAAATTACCTTCCTCATTTAGGCTGGGATCCAATTATCAATAAATTACACTCTCATACTGGATGGAGCTACGAGATTATATTCATTCCTTAAATGTTTTCTGCTCCCAATTAAAATTCATGCAGTTATTGATCTTGTTGATTTTTATGTCCTGAAATTTGCATAATCTATTAAAGATGAATGATTAATGAAGTGCTCAGTTTTGCGTTCCAAGGGCGCTAGAGAGAAAGCAATGTCGGCCATCTTTTGTGTCCTCTGTTTACCCAAATGTGTGAAAGAGACGGTTACCTAGGAAGGAGGGCAGCAGCCAAATCAGAGAGAGATTAAGGGCAGTCAGGCCGTAGATTTAGATTACCCAGGTTCAAGTGCAATAGGACTAAGAAGTCATTCGTCCCTTGTGAAACAACCCTGATAAATTTGCACTTGTAATTTTGCGTTTTTATTGAGTGTTCTGTGCTTTATTGTTTCCTGTATATTATATGTACAGGAAGCATTTCTGCTCTTCTTGTCTGTACTTTGGTTTTTTTGTACGTCTTGTTTTTTTTTTTCAGTGCTGATTTTTTATCTTGTGGCCTGACTGCAAGTCAAGTTTATCATTTGCAGATGATTTTGCCTGCTGCATAATTATTTTTCTATATGTGAAAGAATTGTAATGTTACCTTTTTGCAAAATAAGACTACGTTCTTCAGTAATTCTTTGGAATGGAATTATTCTCTTGTCCTCCCTCAAGAAGAAAATAACAAATCTAGCCTTTTGCAAACACTGGCAAGTAGATTTTATGAAGTGAACAACATTGCTTCTGGTGTATGCGAGCTGTAGAGAAGCTGTTGCACTTGTGTGTGTCTGTGTCCAGTCGATGAACACTGTGAACTGCTCAGTGCATCCATGGATAGAACAACATGTCATGATTGACCCCTGGTCTCTGGCTCTGGTCCAGCATTTATGTGTTTGCACAACAGAGCAAGCAACATGCAGCATCCTGCAGATCCAGTGCATTTTGAAGTCTGAAGTTATTCTAATCCCGACACCAGCTTTGTTTGTGGAACAAATGATAGTATAATATTGTAGCCACTTGTCAGTAGTTAAATAGGGTTCCGCCCAATGAGAGTGCAGTAGTCTCTGTGCAGGCTGGGCTCAATAATCACTCTCAGCAGAGCCTGTGGGGAGGCTGGGTGTAAATGGGCACCCCTCTGACCTACTACAACTCCAGCAGATGTGAAGATCCAATGCATTTCCATTTCTACCTTCTTACCTTTATCTCTCTTTCTCGCTATATGACTGACAAACTGTACAGATGAGAGAGCAGAGGTGGGAAAAACAGATTAATTTCACCTGAAAAGTACACCACACTCTGAGCCCAGTTTATAACTTGGCAGCACCAGCTCTTCTCTGCTGGGTGGCAAACAACAAGCAGCCACCTAACCTGCCGTGCCTGGTGTGTGGCCTGGTGACAAACGGCTTGTCTCAGCTCAGTTAACGCCCGCAGCCCCGAGCTCGGAAATTAATGTTTATATCACCCCCCACAATAGCACACTAACCTTTGAGCACACATTTGATAATGAATGACTTTAAACGGGTGTATGGGGAATTCAAGCTATTTGGGCCCTGCAAACTTTCTTTACTCACTCACCACTGGATGCAGCCTTTAACAATCTCTCTTCTGTTTCTCTCTGGTAATAAATTATCACCTCCTCAATGCAGGAGAGTGAAGGCAAGGGTTTAACTGGCTGTACCTGATGCAAACATGAAGTTTTGCTGTGATCTTGAACATACTCTAGGAATAAAAAAAATTATCCGCAGACTGTCAGCCTTTTGAAAACAAGAGTTCTGCCAGTAAATGGTCTGCGCACCAAAGTTCCTCGGTGTACGTTTAAAAATGAAATGCTCACTTGAGAGCAGGCTGTTGCAGCTATATCTGGGCGCATCACTCAGAGGACTGTTGCAGGTTCTAAACAGTTCATTTCTATGGTTGATGGGGTCTGCAGACGTGGTATCAGTGGTGAAGCTGAGACAGATGTTGGAGAACTCTATAGCGTCTCCACTCTCTCAGAGATGTGTTTGCTGGGGAGAAGAGTCCCCAAGGACCCTGAGTTTATCTTCCATCTCCATCATCAGGGCCTGTGATTTGACAGGCTCCCTTTACCCGCGCTCTACCTCGTCTCCAGGACAATAAGCAACACCATGTCTGATTAGTTTCAGAGTTCAGTGGTCTTGAACGCAGCGTTTGTATCGGTTGTTGTTGCGTCGTAACCCCTGTCTGTTTGACAACGGTTGCTCAGGCGCTGAGAAAACAGAAGCCTACAGTTAGTATGCAGGAAGTCTCGGATATACAGTGCAAACACCCTCAGTCTGATCCTTAAATTCACACTAATGTCCCAAATAGTGTATCACAATATACTGGTATTGACAATAGCCATGATATGTAAGAAATGGAATCATATCATGTTAATAATACACATAATATTGTCTAAATAAATAATAGCATTTCTTGAACACACTGTATGCTCTTAAATAATTTCCCTTTCTTTCTGTTCTTGCTATGTCTCCCTCTCCCAACACGTCCCCCCCCCACACACACACCTTTTCACTATCCATTAAGTGTAACTGTACTTTTTGTAAGTAAAGTAAGAAGCAAGAATAAGAACAAGTTGACTGAACAGTTGTGCTTGAACAGTATGAAAGTCTGTGCAGTGCAAAACAGAAATGTGCAGTCGTGATATGAGTCATAATTAGTGGGAATGATTTTCATTTTCACAAAAAAAAAGAAAAAAAAAAAAGAAAAGAAAATCATGGTGATGTGACATTTGTTGGGGACTGTACCAAACAAATGTGTTTTCAGACATCCGAAGAACAGGATTTGTAGGCCAGGACTTCTTTAGTGCATCTATTTTCTTAATCCAAAAATTGCAGGTTTAATTTAGATGTTGCATGTGGTTTTGATACTATTTCAACCAAATCTGTAGCTACTGGTAAAGGTGTATGTTGAATTTAGTGCTTTTATGATGTTTCTGACATCTTCTGCTGTAATGTCTCATATCAGTGAGTAAGGGGTGGATGGGGGTTGTTATGCACTCAAACCAAACTAAGGGTAACTAGACTTTTGAAAGCTGTTTTAACTTTAAAGACTTTAACGGACTACGTGTTCGATTTAATTAACTGAAGAGCAGAACTGAGCGCTAGTCATTTGCACTCATTCCTATAGTCGGACCCTGTTTCCAATAAATTTATGACACACTTGTGTGGTGCATGTGACAAACTTTAGGTCCATCCAATTAAACGCAAAGCCCACTCGTTAGAATATTCCTGTTCGTGTCAGAGAGTCGTGTCAACCATTCTATTTAATGATTCGATCATAAGTTGAAAACTTACATTGTTAAACATTGTGTCGCTCCTTCTGTGACAGTGGTATTTGTCTCAATAAGATGAGAGTGGTCTGTGTAATTGCACTACCTCTGTCTAAATCCACATTTACAGCTGTCACAAAGACAAAGAGATGTGGAGAAGCTGCTATAGATCTCTATGGGAAAGCAGTCAGTTCCCTGGCAGTAGGTTCATAGGGCTGACAGGGCTGCATCCCCCTTCCATAGAACAGCCCTTATCTTAATGAGGAATCGCAACACACAGTCCTGTTGTAAAATAACAATGATGGGGGAAGCAGCTAATGAGGCTATCATGGTGTCGGGGAAAAAGAGCCATCTCTCCCTACAGGCCCCAGCGAACAGAGCGGGCTCTGCGGCAGACGTGGCGAGGCCGGAGGAGACAGAGCTCACATTGATTGCATAGGTTCAAGAGGCAGAGCCGGTTTGAAATGAAAGACGCCAAGACTCATCAGCCAAATTAGATCCAAGTGTAGAGTTTTGAACTGTCTGCGAGCCGATTGTTTGGTTATTTGTGGGAGTGATTTTGTTGTGAGAAAGCAGCCGTGAGATTATGTTGTTTGTTTTCCCCTAAAACCTTGGGGAAATTTTTTACGCATTTGAGCTTGATTGATCAGGCGCGATGTGTTGTTGCAACATTTCACTGGTGTATGTTTCCACTTAGCTGAGTGAATTACTGCTGGGTGCATATGAGATTATTATTATGAGGTATGTAAATGAACAAATCAACTTCTAAATGCTGCTTATCAATTCAGAATTCATACAAAATGTCTGTTCTTAAGTTGGTAGAAGATAGGAAGTTAATGTGCGGTAGCAATCGCACTTCTTGTAGTATTCCTCACCCTTTAGGGTTCCTTTAATTCAGACCATGAATATGCAAAGGATTTGGAGTCCTCTCTCTGTTTCATTTATTGCTCTACATGCAGGACAAATCTATAAACTTCTCCTGCAACACATTTTTGATTCCTGTACAGTGGTTTTCTTCTTGGTTATCTGGGAATTTAAAAAGCTTTACATCCATCCCACACTCTTAGAAATAAGGACTCCAAAATGGTTCTCCCTGAAGGGCAGAGGTTATACCAAGAACCATGCTTCTGAAGGAAGTTTTTTTGTAGAAAAAGTTCTTTGGGGCCTAGGCATTCTTTGTATGACTAAGGGTTCCGCTAAGAACCCTTTTTGAAAGGAGTTCTTCAAGGATTGTTAAAATCCTTGAAGAACTCTTTTGTTAAGGCTTCTTTGTATCATAATATAAAGAGTTCACAGTAGAATCCCCCATGTAAGTTCTAGATAAAATCCTTGGAACATGGCAGAACTCCCTGAGTGTGTTCTAGATAAAACCCTTAGAATAAAAAGGGTTCTCAGTAGACTCCCCTGGGTGGGTTCTAGATAAAACCCTTGGGACATAAAACAGTTCTCAGTCAAAATCCCTGTGTGTTATAAATAAAACCCCTGGAATCCTGAAAGGTCCTATGTTCTAGATTAAACCATTGGACTATAAAAAGGTTCTCAGTAGAACCTCCTGGGTGGGTTCTTGTTAACACCCTTAGAAGAGGAAACAGTTCTGGATCGGGTTTTGTGTGAAACCATAACACCATAGAAGGGTTCTCTCATAGGGGGTTCTAGGTGAAACCCTTTTTTTATATTGAGTTCTAGGCAGAACTCTCTGAAGGGTTCCAAGTAAAACCTCCATTAAAGGTTCTACCAGGAACCAAAAAGGGTTCTCCAATGGGGATAAGCCAAAGAACACTGTATGGTTCTAGTTAGCACCTTTATTTCTAAGAGTGCACCATCCCTCTGAGTGGCTGATTGTATGTACAGAATGTGTGGAGTTGCATCACATGCCTACATCACATCGAGTTTTTTTCTTTTTTCTTTTGTTTTTCCACCTGGCAGACTCTCACCCATCATATCCACCCTCCATGTGTGTAAAGCGGGAGCCCCATGAGGCATCCTTTGCCCCCTTCACCCCCTCCTCTGTTGGGGACTCTGCTCTAGCTGACATCTTGCCCCACCAGTCGAGCCTCTCTGTAGATGCCTCTACTCCCAGCTACCCCGCCCATGCCCACGGCCCCTGCTACAGCCAGTATGCCAGCCAGCCCTTTATAGCAGGTACACCTTTACCCATAAGACCCCGTAACCGATCAAAATCCAATCAAGCTCTCTCTGTTCAGTTGATTTCCCTCTTTGTTCATTTTTGATAATTTTCAAATATTAAAGCATCCGCCTTTCACATTGCAAGGCCATTAATCCCATCATGCTTTGTGGCCCTACTTTTGTGGAGCAAAACACACTGTTTGCCCCCTCATTAACAGCGGCTGCTCTCTCCCCCTTTCCACCCTGCTTTTCACCAGCTCTGACCCCTTGCTCATCTCTCGGGTTAACAATAGGCCTCCAGGTCCTTCCAGCCTCGTGACAGGCCCAAGGTACGAGGGGCCACAGGAGGCCAAAGAGGGAGGAGGAAGGGGTGAGGGGGGTGCAGAGGCAGAGACAGAGACACAGGGCTGATGCTGCAGCCTGCTTTGGACCAGTGTCTGCTTGTCCTGTGTGCCCCCTTCATCCAACCAGGCCTGATACTGTCACTGTTAATTACAGGACTGAATGTGGAGCAGAGAGATGCTCCTCTCAGCTTTAAAGCTGCTCAGGACGTTCGTATATTAACGCTACAGCAAATAGTTAGATAAGATAAGTTAGTTTGCCTGATGACCTGTCATGGGTGTACCTGGGTTCTCAAACTTCTGGCATGAAAAATGTTTACACCACCCCACCCCACAAATTTTATCAGCCATTAATATTGTCAGGGAAAGCAACTAATACAAGTATCCAAGTTGAATTTTAGTTAAAGGTATACTATATAGGATTTTCCCAAAAAACAATGCATGGGTTCAAAATAATACCTACGACCAGCCAGAAGTGTGTAGCTGCACCTGCAGAGACAGAGACCCTGCACTCCTGCAGCATTTTCTTAGTCTCTCATTATTTTTCTGTGCTCAGGATGCTTTACCAACCCAAAATGTTGGTATCTGAGATCCTGGGAATTAGACACAATCATCAACTATCTTTCTGTTGCATTTACACAGAACATAAATCTATACATTCACCACATCCACCCCACAATATTTTTCATATTTGTGGTCATATTTGCCATTTTTACCTTTTTTTTGCAAAATGATCTCGCATACCATAAGACATGAGATGGTGTGATGCACTGTGAGTAACAGCAGCACTGCTTGTTATTCTCAGTGACTATATGCATCACTTCACTTTAGTTATTTTAGTGTGTTCCTTGTTTATAAACTATCATGACTGCAACATTTAGGGTGCAGAGGAGAAAAATACAGTGACACTTGAATGATAATGAAGTTTTACAAAAAAAGCGTGTATTTGTCCATGCTGACGACAGTATCTTGTAAACCACTATATTAGGTACGACTACTTGTTTTTTTTTATCACTATAATGTGGAAACAGTGTTAATTAAAATCTGTGCCAAGTTATTCAACTTTTCTGTGTTGAAGCATCCTTGTAAGAGTTTCCTTCCTGTGTGCCTGCAGGTCGAGACATGGCGAGCACCACCTTACCTGGCTATCCGCCTCATGTCCCCCCCACAGGACAAGGCAGCTACCCCACCTCCACACTCGCTGGAATGGTTCCTGGTAGGTGACACTACTCCCTTTTTTACGATGCCATTAATTTTACTTTTACAGGGTTTTATTTTCACTAGATAGTACCCTTCAGTTGATCTTGTTTGAAGAACTTGAGGTCACTTTAAGCTAAACAAGTGGTAATTCTTCTCTGTCACTTCTTTAATGGTACACATGTAACACATGCATTAAAGATATAATATGCAACATTTTTCTTTAAAAAAACAATATATAGACTCACATAAACATAATCTCTGTCAATAACCACTTATGACCCCTATAAGTGTGCGGTGTTGGTGGTGTCATTATTTTGCTGTGCTTGGGATGCTTTACAAACCCAAAACATCAGTATGTGACTTACTGGGAATAAGACACAACAATAAACTGTCTTTCTCGTGCATTTACAAACAGCTCGGACAAATCCTACTTGTTCTACCTTTAAAAAAAGACACATTCACTGTTGAAGAATCCTTAAAGTATTGCTCTTAGCCCAAAGGATTGAAGCAAGCTTGTTATAGCTTTGTTAGACTGCGGTTAGTTTGTGGTTAGCGTCTGCGGACGAGGACATTAGATGAACTCGATAGGCGATCACCACAATCAGTGGCCGTGAGATAGGACAGTTCCTCTCAGTTACACTCCAGCTCCCAGCGCTCATTACCCTCACCGTGTCCACACAGCGCACTCTCACCAGCCCCGTCGATAAACACTGCTTTTGCGCCTCTCCTCGCCTCCCTGGACACCCAGGGCTGCAGAGCGTATCTCTTTCCCCTCTACTTAACCTGCAGTTCAGGTTCACAGCAAACAGTTAAGGGTCAAAACACAGAGGCGTGGAGGGCCTGTAAATATTTAAATCACTATCTCTCAGGGATGAGCTCGAGTTACACGACCAGCAGTGAGGATGCTATAGCTGCCAGCGTGTGTGGAGATCTCTCCTCCAAACAACTGAAAACACAATTCCCTTTATTGCTCGGAGACATGTACCTTTCACACTGACCAATAATCACAGCAGGCATGGAGTATTTACAAAGGAGCTCAGTGTTTTTTACGATATACATGGAGGTTATAGCTGTCAAATTAAGAAAATTACCCTTTGTTGGATTATATACCAGTGGAAAGTGTATATACAAGCACACAAGCACCTTCCTAATCCAGAGATTGTAGGTTTTTCTTTTTCATCTGGGAGTGAATGACAAAGATTTAGTGACTGGCCCCAAACACTGTTAAAGCAAAGGCCATTCTTCAGCAGCTTCATATAAAACCCAGCCTTTATAGTCTCGTAAAAGAAAGAAACCTGTGGACCCACAGCATGGCTCTCTGACATCCCCTCAGCCCCTCGTCCTCTCCGCCACGACCTGCACAGGGAGGACAAAGAGCGAATGAGAGTCTCCAAGAACCTATTAGGGAGTTTTGAAGCGGAGCATCATCGCTTAAAAGCAGGAAAAAAAACATTGGAATTCTCACTTAAGGAAAGAATAGAGGAAATCCTAAAGACTAACAGAGGATTAATAAAACAATCAATTCACCTGAAGGGACCAAAGCAGTCAGGATAAAAACACCACAGACATATTGTTGTGGGACAAGATTGTGATGTAACTGCAATGTAACTTGATGGAAAGGCTTTTTTACTTTGTTAGCACTTTGCTAATGTTTGTTTTTATTGATTTGTTTTCCAGGAGGGGACTTTTCTGGAAACCCCTACTCTCATCCACAATACACCACTTACAACGAAGCATGGCGGTTCAGCAATCCAGCATTACTAAGTAAGTTCTATTATAGAAGTTATAAGTTATCAAAGACATTATTGCATTATTTGATATGAGGCTGAATGAGATACTTATTCGTAGCCGATGCTGGTTGACGCTCCCCATTGAGGAGAAGCAAAGAGGGGCACCAGCATGGAAGCTAAGCCGTGAACTGCTGTGAACAGGGACAACAACAAAAGGTGTTTTAGCAGCTCAAAAAATGTCCACTTGAAAAAACTTTATATCAGTTTAAGTTTACACTATATTTAGAATATTTTTACTGCTTTACCTTGACATCAGACAGCATTTTCTGATGAGAAATCGATGTTATGTAAGCCAAATATCGCTCTCTTCAAACCAACCAAAGAGAACACAAGAGTTGCTGGTCTACCACTGCCTGGATCTGTTAGATTGTTTGTGTTAGTGTGTTCACTGAATCTGAACTATTCTTTTAAAACACCAAAGTCACACACAAACACAGGCAGCAGTAGACCAGCAACCCTTGTGCTCTGTGAAGTAAAATTACAGATTTTCTTGATGGAGTTTGGTAGGTTTGGAGAAATCAATATTTAGCTTACATAACAGCAGCTTCCCTTCAGAAAAGGCTGTCTGGCAGCAAAGTAAAGTGGTGGAAATATTCTAAACATAGTGTACAATTAAACTGATATTGATATTTTTAGATGGACTTTTTTTAAGTAGCTAAAATGCTTTTTGTTGCCGACCCTGTCCACAGCAGTACACTCTTTTTGGCTCTTGTTAAGTTGGGCTTTCTGCATCTCCAATACACTGACTATCCATAAGTTTTTCATACAAGCCCACTTTAAATAATCCAAGCTGTCCCTTTAATGAACTTTAATCTCACCTAGCCATGTTCTAATTAAAATCATATTCATAAACAATAATGGAAACATCCAGGCTCCATCCTTTCTTGCAGTGTTACGCACATGTCTTACGTGATGTTTGATCTCGTGGTTTCCAACGGCTCGCTCTTCTGTTAACTTTCAGGTTCCCCTTATTATTATAGTGCCGCATCCCGTGGCTCCGCACCTCCCACTGCTGCCACTGCCTACGACCGCCACTAGTTACCATGGAGACCAGCTCAAACTGCAGGGCCAGGGCTTCGGCCTCCATATTGTCCCCGTCTGAGAAACACTGAGGTCAAAGGGAAGCGAGGTGGAATCCTAAAGGAAACCCCGTGAAGTTGCGTGATCTGGAGGAGGAAGGATCGGCGAGGTCGACGCCGGTGCATCTAGCCCAGCTTCAGCGTTAACACACTCTCGGGTCAAAAAGGGGCCCGCGGGCGTTCAGAACTCACCCATCATGCCCTCAAAATCTCTCACAGGCCTGAACATTTCCAGAATGACTTTAAGAGATTATATAAATATATATATTATAAAATATAAATTGAAGAAAAACAGTGTGAAGAATACCATGTGGAAAAAAATGTTGTGGGTTTTTATTTTTGTTTCTTTGTTGCTGTTGTTGTTGTTGTTATTTTATTCATGGATCCTCACATTCCTTTTATGTGATGAACTGCAGTATTTTTCTGCTCTAAAGAGAGAAGTCCAGGGGAGACGACAGTGGCCCCATAGCTGGACGGTGCAGCGACTTGAACCAGTGTTGTGGGGCCTCTCTGACACTTAATGAGATCCTGGCTCCACGCTGTAGGGCGGGCTTTACTCTGGTGCTTTGACTACGTCTTCTGCTCCCATTTCTCCAGTCCCACCTGCATTATCAGACAAACACAGCATGTCCTACGACATTTACTGACCCTATATTTAGACCAATGGCAACATCACACTCCCTGTGGCAAACAATCAGATGTAAAAATGTAAATCATTTCGCAAAGTATTAAAAACATGGTGGCCACAAAATGGACTCGCCAGAATTTTGAATACTTTAAATTATTTTTTCTGTCACTATTTTTAATGTAAAAAAAAAATCAAAGATTTCTTCAGAGTAGTTCACATCAGAGTAGTTCAGTCACATTTCCCTTATTTTCCAGTCATGTCCATGTCCATGCATGATCGTCTTTGCTCTTTTTTTGCACTATAACCTCAGCTTATTTAATTTATGTGGTACATTCACTTACAATTAAGTTTAATAAACCTACCAATTTTAAACATGAGTTGAAATGTGTTGCATAATGTAGGTGTAGAAACACAAAGCAGACAGACAGACAGACATGTTTATGTGTGAGCATCTTTTTCTGAGTAAAAGCGACGCTTTCAAGTTTCTGAGCAGACTGTAAGCCATGGCCTTATGGCTACATGAACAAATTCTCCTGGGTTATACTTCATTCAGCTACTTAGTCATACCACTAGATGCCTACACAGTTTAGAAAGCTGTACGCAGTTGAGCGAACCAACTGTAAATTAGCTTCAACAATTGCCTTACAAACCTGTTTTTTCAACGTAAATTCATGCCTGTTCAATGAAATTAATTGCCTTTACGAACACACATTCACCACCACCCTCGCTCATTTACTCTCCATCGGGACTGAAAGGAAATACTGATTCTGTTTGCTTTTTTGAAAAATATTTTGTGAATGTACTTTTAACTACATTTGCCAAAGACTTAGTTTGATATTTAATATTTTATTTACAGTATATGTATGCATAAATAAAGCAGTATTATCTTTTAAATAAGTAGTCAACACTGAACATGTATGGCGAACAACATAATGCATATGACTGTAATGGAAAAAGGTGAAATTCAGTGACTCAATACTCCATCAGTTTGCAACAAAATGCTGCTTTGTAGAATGATTTGTGAATAATGTGAAGACAATTCTTCTCTGTAAATAATATCACACACACACCATTGCAGTATCATACTAATGTACTGGCTCCCTTTGTAGATATACAGAAAAAAAACATACATTACATTTGTGTCTTAATGTAATGTTGTGCTCTGAGGAAAAGGCACAACGACTGTATAACCTGCGGCTACGTGTGCCGTAGTGGCAGGTTTCAGATGCTAACATCACATAGGTTGTCTTTGTCATTTTATTTTGTTTTCATGATAATGTCATGATGATGTTTTATGTCACTATGCAATGAGTTAAATGGCTTTCTGTATCATCTTTTGTTGTTGGGCTCAGAACAAGTAATCCCCATGGAGAACGGCATAAAAGTACAAAAGACCTCCAGCGTGAAATGGTTTTTTTGCTCCACAAATGAAGACGTGATCAAACTGAAGTCCTTGGCAACAATCAAAGATATTGTCCTGTTTGCTGTTAGTAGATGTCGTGATCATTATGTTAATCCAAATTGCAGTCATCTGTGCCTCCATGTATAGAAACACATCCGCACATCTCTCCTCCCTCCCTCCACTCTCGGAACCGCTTACTCTTAAGGCATCCAAGATGAAGTTTACTTTAACTCTACACAAGCAAATACATCATCTGGTACCAGGGTTAACTGTCGTTGCTGAGGGCACCAGATAACAGTGAAAACAGACTGCGGCCCTGCTCTCCAGGAGAAGCTCTCCTCTCTACAAATTGCACTTGGGATTTGCCTATTTCTGTCTACATGTAGCTCGACATATCTGAAAATGAAACACTGGCGCAGAGTGCAAGCCACCGTCATTCAGGCGAAGTCTCTGCTCCAGGAAGCAGAGCACCTCTGAAGGAATGGGTCTTCTGCTGTTGTAAAGATGATACAGGAGACGTGTCATGGACATAAAAAAGGATTTCTGATGAAAATCTATACGGAAAGCCTCGTGGCCTCAATCATTGTTCTGTTTCAGTTCTGTTCCAATTCTTTTTGTGCACATGAGAAATAAATTCTTTTATATGTCAGTCGTTGACTCGGTGTCCCCCTCATTATTAACCCCATAAGAAAATGATTCAGAGTTCAAGGTTCCCGGCTGCTGCTGGTGTATTGATGTTTGGTTTTATGAACAGTCAAGGCACTCATACGGGTTACAGCGCTCAAATATGAAATACATGATAGCTGCAGAGCACACTGTTTGTGTGGATCAGTGTGTAGAAAGCATATACATTATGATTCCTGTTAAAAGTGGCCTGAGTGTGCAATAAAAAGGACAACTGCATGATGTTAAAGCATGTGTGTTTGTGTCAAGGTTGGGTCAGATTACTTTGAAATTTAGTCACTTGGTGAATACAAATTACATGGCAAATTTTGTAATTAGTAACATAATCCACGGGATTACAAAAAATGTAATCTGATCTAATCATTTTTGGATTGCTTCAAAATCAAACATTGAAAACATTGCACCTTGTGGCTGAGAGCAGCCATATGTCACATCCCATAACCACGCCCCCAGTGGGTGAAAATAAGCGCTGTTAACGCAGCCAGTCAGTGGGTGTGTCTGTGTCAAACACTTCATCACAGGTTAGTTCATGATGTTTCTGAGTTAATTACATGTGTGCCGATTGTGTCTGTAGATCACAGTCAATCAGAAAAGAATCTTTGTGATGGTGTCACTAAAGTTTTACTGTAAAAAAAAACAACACGTGCTTTTAGAATGGAGTTTTGTTCAAAAGTGCCAAAACAGCAAAATAAAGTGTCTTAATGGTACAAACGTTGACAGATGTCTGAAATACATTCCCTGAAGACTCAGTGAGGTAAATGTACAGTATATGTCAGGTTTGTCCACTTTGATGGAGAAAGACTGAAAGGACCATTATTTCATTTTTTCTATGAAACAACATGACCTGGCAAAACCTGGCAAAAACATGGCATAATTGCTCACCTATCTAACCTGATGATTTGGGCTCTTAATAGCTAAACAGTGATAAGGTTTTCTTGCATTAAAACTAGCAAACTGGAATTTGTACTGATGGCCAGCCAAATCTGAGTGGTTGTTTTCACCCAAAAAAGAAAGCATGGGGGCAAGACGCAGGAGCAAAGTAACCAGATAGGCTGCTTTTATCCAGAGAAATTGGACGCAGCCACAAATATAATATTTTTTCTTTAAACTTCAACATTTTAATGAATATTAAATGTAATAAAATGTATTTTTGTATCAGGTTCTTTTTTATGGAGTAGTTGTCCAGGAAACCCGGTATGTCAGACATGCTTTTTATAAGTTAATCCAGCATTATTTATGAAAGAAGGTTAAGAAATTCCATATTTTAAAGACATAATCAAAAATGCAGTCCTTTGACAATGTAACTATAATCTAGCTACACATTTTCAAAAGTAATCCAGGCTGATTATAGTCACTTATTTTTGTAATCTCATTACATAATACATGTAACCCATTACTACCCAACCCTGATTTGTGTGTGCATTACAGAGAGAGAAAAAGAGACAGAATAAAAAGAAAGAGAGGAGAGAGGAGGGTGAAACAAAGAAGCAGGACAGTTGGAGAGGCAGGAGAGCATTGCCCCAGCAGCTTCTGACTCCAGTATATTTAATGATGCATCGGATTCGTCCTGCTATACAACACTGCTGCTGCTGCCTCACCTCCTCTCTGCACTCTGTACTCTGAAACACACGAGCCCAGCCAGTTGTAATTCAATTTCCCTGCTTCCTCTGCCTATTGTTTATTTCATGGATCCCCTGTGAAGCATCAAAAGCTGCTGTTTCTGTCAGCCCCCTAACTGTCCTATGTGTTTGTCATTCAGCCCTTGTTAAAAGAAAGAAAAACACACACATGCACAGACACACACACATACACACTCACACTCCTTCCTCTCCCAGCTGAGAATTCCCAGTGGTAAAATTATTCCATTTAGATGGGAACTTTTTTGTCACTACCCTGTCTAAATTGGCATATCTGGCTCTCTCGTAGAAACCAATAAACTGTGAACCCGCGATGCATCTGTCAGTCAAGCTCATCTTTACTTTAGCGGGCCAGATGACAACAACAGGAGAAGAGACACACACCAGCAGAATGGGGCGCACTGATTGGCTCTCATCAGTTAGGCATTACGAAAAGCACCTGTCATCCTCGGGGCTTCTCAAACACGCCGCACACACACAGAGGCCCTGCCTGCCTGCCTGCCACGGGGGCCAATGGGCCTCGCGCAAAGATTTACTCAAACACTTCACCCTCATTGTCAACTTGGCTTGGTGATGCCCTACAGCGAGGCCTCTGTGGCATGATTCATGTCTGTCACTGATAATATATACAGTGAGATAAGCCTATTTTAAAGAGCTGCTGGATGGACACAGTCTGAAGCAATCCCTTGCAAAGTTGAAGTTTTATTCAGACATCAAGACATTGCATTCAATTCTATAGTTTTTATTTCATTTTTTTTAACAATCTTGACTATTCAAACATCTCAAAAATAATTGATGGTTGACAGTAGTTGTGGAAAGTAACTAATTACCTTTTTACTTTGTATTGCTTTGAGGTACTTGTGCTTTACTTGAGTTTTTACATTTCATGCTACTTAAAACTTTTTGTCTTTTAAGATTGTTGTTTATATTCCCCTGCATTTATCTGAGCTGTAGTTATTGGTTATTTTCAGCTGTTTCTCTTGTTAGACTATCAAGTCTTGATTTGCAAAGATCAACAGATCATCGGTTTTCTTCTTTAAGAAGATAAAATATGATATAATGGCTGACAAGCTAGACTGTGTCATCTTTGAAGTGTTGTTTATATCTTCGGACATGTGCCGGATGCTCCAAGTAGGCAGGGTCAGAGTGGAAAAAAACATTTTGGGAAAATGGCAGATTCTGCATTTGATGTAAATTATTGAATTTAAAAGCTCATTTTGATAGAAAGAAAGAAAGCTAGATATTTTTATTAAGATGTTCCATTAAAGGTCAAGTGTGTAAGATTTACAGCTGTTCAACACTCAAACAGGTCAAATATTTATATTCCAGCATTTCACTAAAAGCAAAGATTCTAGAATATTTTTTAAAAAAAAGGAAAAGAAAAGAAAGAAAAATTAACATTAAATTGTGTAGCAGAACTTTTTTCTTTCTTTACCACCTTCCTCTCTTACAGTTTTCTGATAAACAGAGCAGTACCACCAGAAGTCGAGGGGGGCATTGTAACAGTATAGCCAATTGTTCAACGTAGACATGACTACTGGACACAATGCAGAAGTTTTAAAAACCCTAAAGTATTGGAATTAGGACATTTGTTGTAAGTTAGTTAGTGAAAAAACATATCACAATGTATTTAATGGAAAGACCACAGCCTTCTGCAACACTGCCTCCGCTTTTGAATCTTTCTCAAGAGGACTCTTCTTTTTGTTTGGGGAAACTTTTGACTCTGAGCAACACCCTCTAGTTAATGTATTGTTTAACATCAGTGCCATTGGAAAGGACATGGGAGTACGTGGGCAGTGACGGTTCAGTTGTCTGAAACAGATGTATTTTGCATGAAAAGGGGGCAAAAAATAAGCCTTTACAACTAAGTGAAGGTTTTAAGTTCTTCTTCCACCAGTGATTGACAGAATAAACACTGACTAAGTACAGTATAAACACATAAAATATACTCATTTCTCTTTGTGTAAACATCTACGAGACAACCAAAGAGCAACACTGGATGAATCTCGAGGTGTGACACGAGTGCGGTATTGTTCAGAGTCGAGGAGTGGTGGTGGTCTAGCAGTGACGTCCTGTCATCTGCCTGCATGGGAGCCTGTCATCAGCCTCATCATGTGGCTGTCATAGTTGATGCTGGTGAGGGGAGAGGCCAACCCTGCTGTGTCAATCAACGAGCCCTCATTAGAAGCGGCTTTAATTAGTGGCTGCACGGGCGCAGTATTGTTCACAACAGCGCCTTCGTTAACTCTGTTAATCCCAAATGGATTTGGGTTGAGAAGAGGCAGCACTACGGCGCTCCAGAGGTATAATGTGAAGCTACTTAAGAGTTATTTCTCATGTTATTTATATCTTGAAAGTGGATATGTTTGTCTTAAACAGATATGAAGTGTCCCTGAAGAAGCGACTGCATGTTTATCATCCTGGTCCAAGGCTGAAAGGCTTTGAAAATTAAAATAAACGTTTGCGAAAATGCCCTTCTGAAAATAAATCATCATCTCATAGTAAGATTATTTCAGTGTGGCAGGGGAGTCAGAGAGTTCAAGCCCGGTCTCTGATGATCCTGATCCTGACAGAACGATGATTATGAGGTTATTTTCACTGTTGGCGGGTGAGACCATCCAGGCGACAAGAACATGACTTTGTGATGTTTGTAATGAGTGAGCATTGATTGACTCAATGCAGCCTAAAGAGGTTTCCTCCATGTTCAAGCTCAGAGGATGCTCGGGCTCTGTGTGCATCCTGCACTGTAACATAGTTCGCAATTAGAATAATGAGCAGTCGAAGAGCTGTCTGGAGAAATGCAATTGCTGCGTTTCTCAACCCAGGCCTCATCTGCCAACTATATGCTATTATACCATTCCCATCCCAGTTAGATCAGTCAGCAGTGCAGAGCGACTTCCCTTCAGGAGCTAAATTATCGTTTTGAATGGCCATTGTGCGACACATTGTGTAATTAAGCACTAAATATGCCTCGCTACCTGATTATGTCACTCTGCAAAAGGGATGAGGAGCTGTAGGGCGAGGGATGGTGTTCTTGTGTTTCAAGTGGTGGGGAGGGACTCAAGGTTGGAGAGGAAGTGTGGGTCACACTTTATTTTAGAATACACCGATAGGACATGACAAGCCATACTTTGTATCAAACTAGACAAAACAATGTACTGTAGACTTCAGAGTATTATTTCCCTGAGTTAGACCCATATTAGACTAAATTAGGGCTAATTATGGACACACTATATCAGAACTATATTGTAAAGTAAAGTGAAATCACATATCTGCAACTTCAGACACTTTCCTTGGTTGGCCTCTATAATTTTGGCCATAATTTGGTAGATCTGGTTCACATATTGTTTTTAAAAGTAGCAGATATGTGATTTCACTTTAGTTTACAGTACAGTTCTGTTGTAATGTGTCCCAAATTACCCTCCGAGAATGTCTTATAAGGGTCTAACATTGGGAAACAAAACACCTTAGTTTACATTACAGTTCTGTTGTAAAGTGCCCTGAGTTACCTTCTACTAAAGTGTAATCAAGTTCTAACTGTGGGAAATGATACACTTTAGTTTACAGTTTCACTCTGTTGTAATGCATCTCTAATTCCCCTCTAACTAAGTCTAATAAGGGTCTAATAAAGGGGTCGTATTCTGACTAAGAAAGAACATATTTTTTCCAGTTTTTGTCTAATTTGATGCAAAGTTATTGTACATAAAAATAAATTAGGACCAAAGTGGTTAGGGGCATAACAAAAGGCCAAAATGGGGTAGCACTGACCTGCGTGCCCCCTTCAAGCTGGGAGAGGATCTTCTGTCTGACAGAAGTCCAGCCTGAGGGGGAGGGGGGGGTTTGATTTGTTTGAGTCCCAACTGTTTTGGTAAAACAGTGCAACAAGAGCGTCCAGCTTTCTGCAGCTCCAGAGGAAGAGACGAGGCAAAGAGGGGAGAAAGAAAAGTGGGAGGCCACAATCACCAACCCCCACCACCTCTGACTGGCTCCCCACACCGCTTCACCACCACCCCCAACACACTCACACACACTCCCCGACGCCTCCACCCCCCTCCCCTACCCAACACCCAGTCACTGTCAGGCCAAACACATGATGAATTGCCCTGTCAACAGAATTCATTCAGGGACCAATTAATTCAGCAGAAATGAACTAGAGCCATCAGTCGCTGAAAAACTCAGTGCAAAGAGAGCAAAGTAGCCCCACTTCAGAAAACGAGGAAACGAGGGAGGGAACGGGGGAGAGAAGAGGGAGAAGAGGGGTGAGTGCGGTGCAGACGAGAGGGCAAGCAGAAGAGAGAGGGAGAAAGAAAGGGAGCGGGAGAGAGAGCGTGGTGGAAGTTAGTCTGACAGAAATTGGTCATTTAATGCTTTAGCGCACTGGAGACAGCCCCTGTCATAGACGAAGGCATGGCAGGGGCTCCCCTGGTATTTTATTTATTAATTATCCTATGCAGCGAGGGGCCTTTAACTGTCTCAGTCCGGCCCCGTCAGCCCGACTCCCTGTCATTTTCTCTCCACAAACAGATCCTTTAACACCGTGCTCCAGGTTAATGGAGACAAAGCCAATATCCAACCAACCTTGCCTTCTCCCCCAAATACAGTATTCATCTGTACCTTATCCAGGTAATTATGTCTCAGACGATCTCCTGAATATGTCGTTGGGATGCTAATAAACCACTTTAGAGCTGGCGTGCAGAACACGTCTGACCTTTTCAACTCGCTGCTTCATGGTGGCTACGCCTCCCAAGGAGGGCAGCAATTATTTACACCTTATTGGGATCTGCATGTCACTGGGAATAAACACAGTCCAAAATAATTTAATGATGCGGCTGCATTTATTATTCAGGAAATAACCAGGACAAACTCATGCTTATTTCCTCATAATTGACTGTTGATATGTAACATGATTCAATGTGAAATCTTTGTTGGTAAAAGGAATGCATCTACCTGTCAGAGACGGGATCTGAGTGCCATAATTCAAATATTTGTCACCTCAAATGCTCCATCTCTCTTTCCTCGACAAAATGCAACAGAACTGTGCTTGCCAGAAGCTGTTTTGTTGGCGGTGACAAATTAGCACTGTGAAGGGCGATATCAACACCAGCTAATTAAGGTGTCGTGTGATTTTGGGCTCCAGATCAAGAATCTGCTGATTCATCCCACGGGTGATTATGATGTCCATATGGTCAACGTACAGCGAGCGACGCAGGGAAACACTATCGGCCCGCTGCGGCGCCGGCTTTGCCAAAAGTTTGATCTTGTCTTTTGTGGCGGTGTTGGGTGGTGTTCATCAAGGCTCTAAATTATTAACGGCATCTTTTCTTTAAGCCCAGGATCCTCTAGTGGAAAACACGGGATGAGGGGCAGCTGGGAGGCTGCCTGCGACTGGCTACCCCTCTTCTCTGACATCAGGAAGTGAAATCCAACGCTGTTTCCACTGTCGTTCATTGATGGGCTTGTGCACCTTGGATGCCCCCTTCTTAGTGTCACTTGGTTTTAAGGAATCATCACACCTCATGCATCATAAAGGTGGATTCAGGACAGGATTTAGACTGGGTTGCACCAACAAGGATTAGTTTTAAAAGATTTAAAAGATTAAATTTAAACCTCTCATTAAACCACAGTTTAGTTTTTATTCTAAATCTAGATTCAATTGAATTATGTTGCACCAAAACTTTAAACACCAATTTAAACTGTATTCCAGTATTAACATTACACTTACACTTGAGGTTTAGCTTTTCCAATAGCTGATTTTTTTTTTACATGGATTGAGAAAAATAATCAAGTTCCTTCAAAGTTAAGACTTAAGTTTTGTGATGTGTCTCTTTCTTTCACTCCAGCTGATAATCTGGCCATCAAGAAATTAAATCTTCTCTGATGAGCCATAATGAGCAGGCTAACTAGGCTAACAACACTGTTTTTTCTTTATAGCTGTCTACCAAACAATATGACACTTTTGTTTTGTTTTGTTTTTGACTATTTAGCTAGCTAGCAAACAATGCATGCTTGTTTTTTCTTTAGAGATAGTTAGCAAATGTTTTGTTTGTTTGTTTGTTTTTTACTTTTAACCTAAACAGAAACATAACTTTTGGTGTTGTTTTATACTTTTTAGATTGCTAACACAGTGTAACATTTGTTTTTGTTTTTTTTTGATAGCTAGCACTTGAATTTATTTTTCATTTATTCATTAATCAAGTATCAACAATCAACAATCAATTTAGACTTTAGATTTTTAATTGTGCAACAGAGCTCTGCTTAATTTTCATAATTTTAATCTGGATTTACTCATTTCAAACCCAGTTTTGCTAAACTCTAATTAAAACTAATCTTAGATTATATTAATCTTTGTTGGTGCAACCCAGTCTTCATGTCAGATACTTTAGTGTGTTTATATCTTGACAGTCATTAAAACTATGAATATTTCTTACTATTAACTTACATTTCGTGCAGCCAAATGATGAGTAATTACTCCTGTGACTCTGGGGGCTAATAAACTCATTTCTTTTCCTTTCTCTCTTTCTGTCCCATTCCTCTTAATTCAGACCTTTACTGTAGTGCTAAGCACAGTGAAAATACACCTAATAGACAACACTGGCATACAAGCCAAGTGAACCTGACAAATGGAACAGAAAAGCTAACAGAGAAGAAAGAGGTGCTTAGGCCAACTGTCACAGGTAAAGTGCTTCCCTGATTTCTGTTTACTCACCATGCTTGAAACTTGACTTGTTTTCCTGCAGCTTACTGAAGAGATTCTGTCTGAGAGTCAGCTGGTTGTCAGCGCGTCTCGCCAGCAAAAACACTCATTTCTCATCAAATTTGGAAAGGTGGAAAAAGTGCAGCTTTTGAGGATATTATAACATGATCAAAAAGAGGAAGTATTTTTTCTATTTAACATGTTTTATATAACTGAATAGGCTGTATTTAGTATTTAAAAAGTGCTGTAGCCCTGGCCACCTCTGCATTTCATAACACCGCAACTGAACTCATGCAAAGGCTCTTATATTCTCTGCATATAAAGTGTAAGGAGTTAGAAGATTAGAAGGATGGGAGTGAAACCTACAGAAAGAAACTGCATATGAACAGAGAGGAGATGTGCTGTAGAATATAATTAATTAAATGAGACTAATTAGGAACATGAGAGCAGGTGCCAGGCTATGAGCTGACAGGGAAGACAGCGAGACAACATGCCAGCACAAAAAAAGAAAAGCACAGCCACACACGCATACACACATGCAAGTGCACAACCAAACACATACACACACATACGCACACATATGCACACAAACACACAGCTGCGGTTATGAGGGTGTATCGTGACAGGCACGGGGACAAAACAACTTTCTGCGTTTTGTCATGTGAAACCCCGCAGGAATACTCATGACAGGAAGCAGAGACCCAGGCACCGTGGGGGTCTCTTGCCTTTGTCTCACACACATTCTCTTTATTATTTTGTTCTGCAATGGTGGAAGGAAGTTTGCACAAGCCAAAGATTTCTCTCCCCCTAATTATTTCAGCACTTGTTCGAGACTGCAAGCAGTGAAAATTCACAGACTGCTTTTTCCTCCTCTCAGACCTCTTAAAATGCTCCTCAGTCTAGAGCTGCCTCAACAGGGTACATTTAGAAAGGATGAATTTTAATCTGACATGGTAGCAATGGATTGGAAAAAGTTTCTCATAGGAATAAATATTCTTAATTTGAATCATTTCCAATAGACTTTTATAATATCCAATTATTTTGCAAATCAAACTGAATGTGGACACGTAAGGCATCCATAACTTATAACTGGATATAACAGGGAAATTAACTCTTTGAAAAAAAGTTGTCTATATTTATTTGAAGATTATAGATTAAAGTGAGCGAACACTGCCTAGCTACCACAAACATGTTTAATCCTAACCTTAAAAACTTCATAGATGTGTCAGTAATCTAGTATTAGGGCCAGGTATAAGGGAAAAAATATCCGAATAGGAAATATAAAGTTGAACTTTCAGTATGTGCCAGGTCCAGAAAAAAATGTATCTGCTTTTTAAGGTCTCAAAATTTTTACATTATTCTCAACACCTTGACTTTATTATTGACATTTTGACTTTGCTCTCAAAATGCAAAATAAAAAAAGTTTTTCTCTTATGCCTGGCCTTAATACTCTTCTCCCTATTTGCGAAAAATAGACATTTGTTCCAGTGTTATGAATCTAAGGCACTGATACATATGTGGGAATCCAACTATGGATGAAATGAAGTAGAGCTGAAATGATTATTTGATTGACAGAATATCAATCGGCAGCTACTTCAATTATTTAATTTAATCAGATTTCTCTGGTTTTAGCTTCTAAAATGTGAGAAGATGCTGCTTTTCTGTGTTTTTTTATCATTGTAAATTGAATCTCTTTGGGGGTTAAACTTTTGTATTGGTTAGATTTAGGCGTGAGGAGTGATTGGTGGGGGTTGTGTTTAATTATCAGTGTAAGCCAATCAGAGGCAGAACAGAGCAATCAGTAGGGTGGGTAATGACTTTGCCTTCTTGGGGGAAAAAAATGGTAGCACATGTGAAATAGCCATAGTTCAGTACCTGGTCGGACTGAAGAAGCAACAAGAAGCTAGCACCATGGACTCTAAGAAATTGGATCAGTCATAATTTTTCCACTATTTTCAAGATTTCGGAGATTTAACAGTTTCTCAATTAAATGCAATATGATCTGTAGATTAATTAAGAATAGGGCTGCACAATTAATCGAAACATTATTGAAACTGCAATATGGCCAAATGAAATATCCAAATCACAGAAAAAAACATTTTTGTTTGGTGCAGACCCCAACAAATGTCACATCATCAAGATTCTAATATTTTTTTCAGTAAGAATGAAAATTGTGATGCAAAAATGATCACTCCCACTAATCGTGAATCACATCGCAATATCTGTAAAAATAATTCCAAAATGATTTTTTTTTAACCATATCATGCTGCCCTAATCATTGATGAAAATAATCTTCAGGTAAAGTAAAATAAATCAAAGTAAAGTCACAAATGTAAAGATTACATACTGCAATTTAGCATTTAGCATTGTCCATTTTCTTCACCACTCAGAGAGAAGAAGTGAAAATAGACCAAAGAGACGAAACAGCGAGCAGAGCTGAAAAGAGCATGTACTTGCTCTCACTGCCTGTTCTTGACAATGAGGTTAAGTACTTCTTTGCACAGCAGTGCCACAAATAAAAATGTCACTTGTTCCTGCCGACTACAAACTCATGTCAGTGTGCTGCTTGTAATGCCTCCAATGCAACTTATTGTCAGGTTTACAAAGTCTGTGAGCTTCTGCTCTGCTCTGCAAAACAAAGCTACACAGAGACATGTAAGACATGCCAGTGTAATGTGGGCCTGTTAACCTTTTTCTGTTACTTTACATGCACAAAATCAGTTGATTTCTTCACAATTTACCCAGGTAGAGGTTATAAACATGGCATGCTATGGCTGTAATAAAGCTTAAAGTGTCAATAATAGATGGAAAATCTGACTGATTTCAGACTCAGCTTGAAAATATTCACAATGTATTAAAAGGATCCAATAAACTACAATCCCTTGAAGACTCCCAACTGGGAAGCATTGATTTCTAAAGCCTAACAAAAGGAAAATTCTTCTCTTTTTGATTTATAATAGCTCAAAAGCGGCTGTTCTAGCCTGAGTGAGACAACGAGGGAGAACCATTTTGACAGGAAGAACATGATGAAACCTCACACTTTTCTGCCGTCAATCAGAGCCAAACACAAAGGATCTATAGCTAACTTTCTTTCAAGAAAACACACAACAGCATTTATAGAAGGCTATGTGGTCCTGCAGCCAAGACTCTGCGAAGCGGACAGCTCAATATCCAGCCTTAGTGCGGCTTGTCAATGCAACACCAAACTCAAGACAGAGGGAGATGGGGGGGCGGGTGCGGGTAAGGCTTTTTTAATTATCTGTGGTTGGGTCGGACTGTGCATCATCATTAGAGAGACTAAATAGCAGTGGTCACTGACTCAGGTAGTGGTAAACGGCACAATTAACAAGCTGAGGAGGGAGAACTGTATTCAATTTGAAAGCCTTCTCTCCTAATCCATCTCCAGTGATCAGCAGTGCTGCTGAGCTACGCCCTTTTACATTCAATTACATTAATCAGGTTATTACCCAGCAAAAAGTCAACATTTTAATCAAGAACTGGCAAAGTAGGGCAGGACATTATACCTAGACAGGGCTAAGTGACAGTGAGAAGAGGGGAGTGATGATATTCTACTGAAGATCATCTTTTAATCATGGAAAATGGCACAACATGGGAAGGTTTGTAAGTTCTGGATGTATGTACTTTGGTATTCATTTGATTTAAAAAAGCCAAATTTTTTATCAGACTGTTGCCCAAGTCTGAACGAATCTCATCTTTTAGTGTGAACTTCATGAATCTGTACATGTCACTTTTTCAGGCTGCAAATCCTCTTGGATGTAATCCTTGCAGGAGTGTTGTTAGCACAGCAGGTGTGTGAGAAATGTGAAAACACAGCTGCAGGGTTCACATCCCAATAACTATCCTGATAGTCTGAAAATCCTTCGACGCGCTCTTTATGGAAACTCTGGAAATACATTCTGTATATAACACAAGCTATTATTCATGTATGGATGGAAACAACTTGTCTAAATGTATGTAGAGCTATCCACTGAGGTCAGGTGGGGGGATTATTTCATTCACAGCAGAAAAAAGCCAATTTATATGAATATATGCTTACTTCACAACCAGTTCAAGTTGACTTTGCTGACTGACTGCTGACTGCACACACAAAGTGAATCTAATTTAGTAGAACCTCTGGCTAAGCAGTAGTTTCTCGCCCATTTTCTCCAACTAACAGGGAAGAAATCAATTCTCGGGCATCTATGACATTCAGGAGATGCTTGTCTTGTTTTTATTTTTTTTTTATTTCCACACTTCTTTTTGCATTTTGGCTTGTTAGGAGTTCTGTGATGGCTGACCCGGGAATTGGGTTCTGATTAATGGAGGGAAATTCTTGTTGTCCAGCCCATAATGAGAGAAGACAGAGGTGAGAACAGCTCAATAGGAGAGATAACCACTCTTTGATCCAAACGGTCATGCAGAACCTATACTCGCTGCATCGTCAGAAAGTGTACTGGCGAGCTCCTCGCTTTAAAATCTCTCCTCGCAAACTTTGAAAGGGACAAATATGTTTTGAGATAGATACTCTAAACAAAAATATAAATGCAACACAAGATCTTAGACTTCTTATATGCATGCAAATGATATTTTCATCTCAAATTCTGCACACAAATGTGTTCAAATCTGTTAGAAAGCACTTCTCTTTTGCAAAGACAATCAAAACAGGTTTGGCATGTAGAGATGCTGCAGGAATGACATGGAAAAACATGGAAGTGTGTTTGCATATTAGCTCCTTTCAAAGTCAGCTGGTTCATTATTTGCCTGAAATAACGTCTGTGGTTAACACAAACTTAAAAAAACTGTCACATTTTGTTCCTCAACACAAAATTTGTCAGGAAATACCCCATTTGTGAATTTTGCAGTCTTTAAAAAAACGTGGAGAAGAACAAGTGGCTAAATGAGACGACAGTGGTTGTCACAGACATTAAACATCATCAGTACGTCGATCACTGGTCATTTAGTGGGGATGATTTTGAATCATATGTGACCTTGATATAGTTTGTTTATAGCTAGTTAGCTTTAGCTTCTTTTTTTTTTTTTTACTTCAGGTGATTGCATTTACGCTTCAAAGATCATACAAGTGGTGTTTATTTGTAAAGATGATCATACTGAACAAAACGTGTCATAGTATTTTAAACTTTTTGTTCGGCGTAGAGATTATTTTCTGCACTAATCCAAAATCCCATGGAAATATGTCATTGGCATTTTGTGGAGGGAACCAGAATTATGCCAACTTCCAGATTGGCCTGGAAAAGACACCATCACCGCAGAACTCTATAGAAATGCTGATTAAACAACTTGATAATGGCATAATATTTTGTCTTGGACTGGTCATGATAAAAGGCCACTCTAAGATTTTAGTTGTTTTTTTTGTTTTTGTTTTTTGAAAAAAGACATTTATTAGGCACTTAACTATGGTTGTTTCATATATGGCTACACATAACAATTTTTTTCTCCAGGAGGGCAAAGTCATGGCTCATCCTACTCTGCTTCTGACTGACTAGTACTTGCTGTCTTTAACATTTAGGTTGGTTGGGTGAGTTAGGTTGAGGCATGAGGAATGACAGTTTCATATTTTGAAAATGTTAAAAGAGCTGTTGGGCTGCTGTTTGTGTCTAACAGAGTGTAAGAAGTCAATTATTATACTGCAATTGTCTGCAGGCTGTGATCTGAAACAATACACTCAAAGTGCAGACAGTTTGCTATAATTTGAAAACTGTATTATTAACAAAAGACAAACTTCAACTCAAATTGTTTTAGTTTTACATTATAATTGGTAAAATGAACTTACATTCAACCAAATATAATGATATAATATAAATGCAACTTTTGTTTTATCAAGAGTTGATATAAAAATGAGACTTTTTCTATACACACAAACAAATTTGATAAAGTCTAAAATTTTCACAAAGTCTGTATAAAGGAAATTCAGGAAATGTCTTCTAAACACATACATAGTTGCTGAAAACACATGAAAAGACTAAACTATGTAGTACTGAATTGTGGGTGGACCTGAAATACAATGAAGCTAACACGATATAAGCCCCACGAAAAAACACACCAACGATCCCCCCACCCCACCTCTCTGGTCCATTACAAATGTACCTCCAATGACTTTCTCAGTCCAAATCAGCCAGCAGTTACTGCTCACTTCAGTTCCAATAATGTGACAATAAAGAAAAAATACCATCCTGTTCCAGCTGGATCAGGTGGCTCCTGGGGGGAAAAAAGTATCTGCAGTTCTATGTGAAACAGCCAGAGTTCAGTGCCTAATAAAGAGAAAAAGTGTCCTTTTATCGTGACCAGTCCAAAACACACCTGTGAAATAATCCTGCTGTTTAATTAACCAAGGACGGATTATCGTGGCAAAGGAGAGGCGCTCATTATCACAGATTTTTTTTAAATTTGAAACAAAATTTGAGAAAAATAGACCTTTTGTGTGCACAGAAGAAGTCTTGGACAAAACCAAAAGGCCTGACTTTATATTGTATTAAATTTGCAGAACGTGTGTTCGTTGTACCAATTATAATGTAAAAAAAAACTAAACCAATTTGAGTTGAAGTTTGTCTTTTGTTAATAACACAGTTTGCAAATGATAGCAAACTGTCTGCCCTTTGAGTGTATTGTTTCCAGATCACAGCCTGCAGACAATTGCAATATAATAATTGACTTCTTACACTCAGTTACACACAAACAGCAGCCCAGCGATACAGCGTCTTCACACATTTTCAAAATATTAAACTGTCTAAGTGCCATTTCTGAGTCCCCACTAACAAGACCCATCTCAACTTAAGATGTCTTGTTAAATTGAGACCTTGTTCCCCAGTGGACTTAAATGTAAAACATATCTCTACCCTTGACAAGCAATGTTAATCCATTTAGTGTAACGAACTAACATGTCCCTAATTAAAATATGCCTTTTAATGATACATACTGACATCCTGGAAAACACTGTCACGCTTCCCTCCTTTAATACAGGAATATGCTAATTGCTTCAGTAACACTGGTGTTCAAATCCCAAGGCTACCGCCACATCCTGAGGGAGATGGTGTGTTGGGGTTTTGAAACCTCTGTTCAAAAAGAGAAAAAAAAAGAGAGCCCCTTTAGCATACTGGTTCTTGAAGACTGTTTTGGCCAGCAGAAAATGTTCAGGGAGGTTTGAGGGACTGACAGTGTTGATTTCCATTCATTTACAGACATTCAATTTGCCATTCAGGAACCTCTACACCCCTTTAGTCCAGCACTTCACCTATAGGTACTGGAGGGCATCAAGCTTCCCCATCCCATCCCATGGCAGCTCATTTAAAACAAATCAGGCTGATTGCTGAGTTGCTGCGCTCACAAGGTCCAGGTGATAAAGCAATTAAAGCCCTCTAATTCTCCGGTTCGGAAAAGGGCCAGTAGGTAATTAACTATATACAATGAAATCCTTTTGTTACCTCTTGGTTTTCTCCGCATTTGATTTTCGTTTCCTGATGTGCAAGGCTGTTCATTTGATGGGCGGTAAGGGACAGGTTCATGTGGGTGGGGTCTGCAGCCCTCTGTGGCAGGGACCCTGGATGAGAGTAGAGCTTTAGTTAATAGGCTCTCTCTGGACAGATGAGGTCCATTAGGAGGTTAATTTAAAAATGAATAGAGGACATAGAGAGAGAGAAAAAGAGATGGAGACAGAGAGATGGTGAAGCACAGGCCACACAGTTCAGAGGAAAAGCAAAATGTAGGATCAAATATTTTTTTTTTTTCTGAAGCAATGCCGCTAATTAAGCATGTGATAATTAAATAACCACAAATCCAGAGGAATCATCTCACAAATGACCAAATGAAAACAAGGAAGCCCGCTCAGTCCGGACCAACAACTGAACCCTATCACTTCCTATCCATGAGGCCATTTCTTAAACATTGAGGCATTGTTCAGATGCATGGACTGCAGCCCCTGCCTCCCAATTTCCATTTCTTTCCCCCCTGCAGAAAGGCTGAATCTGATCCGGACCCATTGGTGTGTGGATAATGAAGGGGTTACCAGGAGCTGGGAGAGGCCCAGTAATTCCCCGCACCGGGGGAGTGGGTTTTTGGGTGGGGTTTGGATGAGTACCCCTGCTCCGTGATGCATGCACTCATGTGAGCTTGTGACAGCCTTTACCCAAATCCAAGGCCAGACATAGACGCTGCATGTATTATATAGAGATACAGTACAGAACCCAGATTCAAACATTTTTAGCGCTGCAGAAATGCTTTTTTCCCAAACAAATGGAGCTCATGTTGCATACATTAGTATTTGTATTACTTTGATCTTTTGTATAGATGAGACAAGACTGTAGTGAGAATCATTGCATTTCTGCTTGATGACTCAAACAACTGATAAAAAAAATGTTTAAAAAAAAAAGAACCAACTCTTAAAAAGTCTTTTTGACTTGAAATGATGAGTTGAGTAAATGTACTGTACATAGTTCAATCAATTCATTAAATTCATTTAAGTTTTTCAAGAAACATCATCAGCATATCAGACTTCCCAGCATGCATTGTTTGATAATTAAATCTCTCCTGAGACACTTCTTTAGTCTGACAAAAACATACATGATGAAAACTTGCTGTCTCTTTTTACGCTGGACAAAAAAATCCACTAACACCCTCTAATGATGCAATCCATCGCAAGTCAGAAGTTGATAGTTAGAGTCAGTGTTCCCGGCTTCCAATCTAAATGCATCCCAGTGCATCTGCTCTGGGAAACATGGATGGCCGCAGCAAACTGAGTCTCTGAACTTCACAAGCATCTACAGCAACTGATTTACCAGATTAGCACATTTCAAAAGAGACTTCTATGAAGCACAGCTCAACTGAATGGAAATGGAAATCGCAACTACAAAGTTGTTAGGGTATGTTTCACAACACAAACACAAGTGAAAACAGTAAAAATTGATGAAGAGATTGCTGCTTGTGTATACGATTCCATATTGCTTTGACATCAGGTGTGTTTATGGATCTTGCCTGAGTTGCCAACTTGGAATTCTGAATGATGGTTCCATTGTGCTTTTCCACATCGGAGTTCCGAGTACAGGGTGGCAGCTTAACATCTGGCTTTTGTCTTCAATGGAAAAGGATACAATCAGCATTTATTCCCGGTTCAAACGACTCTGCAGTAGTCACAGGTATTTATTGGCGTAAACATGACAACTTGGGGACACGCTAATTTTCAGCATTGCCTGATAGCAGACATGAAACAGTCAAATAAAGCAGTTACCTGAAAGTTCAAACAGCAACGCAGGAGAGAAATTTAACTTCAAACCACAGAGATTTAGTTAGAAGCTACAAAAGTGCTGAGAGCTAAACACACAGACACTTATAAAAACGCCTTTCTCTCTGCTCTCCTGCACACACATGAGTTCAGTCTCAGCTTTCCAGCGCACTTCAGATAAAAACAAAGACAAACTTGTCTACTGGCAATGGGAAATGGGTCAATTAAGTAGTTTTAGCGTGTTTAGCCGCGGTTAAAAAACCTGCATATACTCACTAATTTTCATGAAAAGCTGTATAATACACTTTCAAATAAGTCATGATTGCCTGTTTTTTTCTCTTTACAATCATGGAAACATTGCAAACCATGAGAGAGTCTCTCTTAAAAATCTATAACTCACTGAGAGCATTTTCACATATAGTTTTTGTGCCAATACTGGAGCAAAGTAGCTCCAACAGAAGCAGATGAAACTTGAAATGAAGCTGAGCAGCTGAGCAATGAAGGACTGAAGAATCAATGAAGAACTGACTTTTCAAACTGAGAAAATGTAATTTAATGTTGTAATGTTCGTCAGTGTGAGTAAAGAGTTGTTGGTTCACCTTAATATCTTAAGCTTATTGAACTTATTATATGTTTACATGTTTACAAGTAGAATTAATATCAAGTTTATTTGACTGGAATATTTATTTGTTTTGAAAACAAAATTTCCTCAGCTTGTCTTTACAAATCCAGTCAACATAAATTCTGATATAGTTTTTTTAAAGTTAAAAATTTTTTTACAGTGAAATGAAATTTAAATTAAAGACATGTAAATAACATCTAATTCCTGCTGAGTTCATCATCCTCTGTCATCCTCTGCTCTTTCAGTAGACGTGGGAGTAACCCAGCTCAATCTAAGGTCACAAAAATTAGCATATCATCTGGCAAAATGGTTAACCAATGTGTGGGCGTCTCCCCAAGGGGGGTCACCTTAAACATCAGAGTTAAGGCACCAAGAGACCCCCACGTAGTCCAGGGTTAAGTATCCCCACTTCATTATGATAAAGATGTTAACAACTACCCAACCTACCAATGCTGTCAATAGAGATCGAGTCCTGGCTCCATCCTGCCTGACTCGCCCTCTCTCAGGACCCGGCATGAGCCTCCATCCATCATCTGAATACTCCAGGCCCGAATCATTGCCGATCATTATAGTAACAGATAGAGAGTCCTGGTGATTGGCCGCGATTGTTAGATCACAGGGATCTGAGGGGTGATCCATCACGCCGGGTGGCACGCTAACACCTCTGTGTGATGGGGTTCACCTCAGGGGTCAGGGCCAGGTCAGCCAGAAGAGAGCCCTTCCACAGAGAATAGCTCCTACATTCCCAGTTACCTACCAGAGGCTCTTAAAATGTAAGGTAAAAATCTTTACCATCTGATAATTGTAAATAATAATATACTGATTTTTCAAAAAAAAAAACTAAGACATTAAAGGGATAGTTCAGATTATTTTAAGTGGAGTTGTAAGAGGTATTTATTGATTGTCAGAGTAAGATGGCATGCTCCCAGTATGGAGAAGCAAAGAGGAATACCAGCACAGAGGCTATGCAATGAACTGCTGTGGATAGCTATTGTAGCCACTTAAAAAAGGGTCACCTAAAAAATATCAATATCAGCTTAAGTGTACACTATATTTAAAATATTTTTGCCACTTAACATTGGCATCACACTGCCTTTTCTCATGGGAAGCGGCCATTATACAAGCCAGATATCGCTCACGCCAAACCAACCAAACCCCATAGGAAAAATCAGTAGTTTTACCTCACAGAACACAGGAGCTGCAGGTCTACCACTGCCTCAATATGTTACTCAGGTTGTGTTATAGTGTGACTTAAGTCACTTAAACACTAAAGTCACACAATAACATTAACTAACTAACAGATCGGTGCAGTGGTAGACCAGCAACTTTGCAATGTAAAATTACTGATATCACCTATGGAGTTTGGTTGGTTTGGCGAGAAAGCTATTTGGAAGATATATATATGTGTATTGGCGGTTTCCCATCAGAAAAAGCTGTCTGACAGCAAATTGAAGGGGTCAAAATATTCTAAATATATCATACACTAAAACTGATATTGATTTTTTTTTATTTATGCCTAAAATACCTTTTGTTGCTCGCCCTGTCGCCAGCAGTTCATTGCTCAGTTTCTGAGCTGGTGCCCATCTCTGCCGACTGCCATCTACTGTAGACAATGCACTGCCTATAGATAAGTACCTCATATAGCCCAACATCCAGTAATCTGAGCTATCCCTTAAACAGACAGAGCAAATCCTGAGACAAACTGACTTGTACATCAAAACTACTCTCTCTGCTTCACAACGCAACATGAGCTGCTGACCCCATCCGACTTGTTTCTCAAAACTGGTGCAACACAACACAGTTACCCGAGGCTATGTGTTGTCATCCAAATGAGATAAGTTTATTTTCCCTAGACCAGCATTTGTTCCATCAGCCTGTAGGGTCGCAGACCACACTAGGAAGCAGTGGGGAGTCCTTCTCAGCACCTGCAGCTCTAGCGAGGTGGCCCGCTAGCGAGGAAAGGCTTTGGCCGCTGCCCAAATATCTGCCTGCACCTTCTGTGCAAACGCACCAGCCTTAGGAAACCAGGAGGCAGCAATATTGTGGAACAAATGTCCTCTAATCTCAGCCTGCTGGTCCAGGGTCCTGGGTGGGGCCTCCTCGTTGTCCCATCCAAACACTTTACCTCTTTGCTCTTGAAGTCTGATCACACAGGACAGTGTTATTGGTGAGTGAACAGGACACACCTACAGAGGTGTCACAGCAGCATCAAGCTGCCAGCTCCACCTGTATGGGACCTTTTATAGAGACCAGCAGTAATGGGCTGCTTGTAATCTATAGGCACTAAAATATGAATATACCAACAGACAAGGAATGTGAAATTGTTGATTTAAACTCATAATGCTAAATTATTTACCATCAGTAATAGATTGCACCTGTTACCAGGAAAAGGAGATCTTAGAAAGCATATGCTTATTTCTGAGTGAAAAAGGATAGGCAGAAAAGTGAAATGGTGAAAAGTGTCTGTGCCATAGTCCCATGCACCATGCTGTTGCTTGCAAGCTAACTGATGAATTTTAGCTTTGTGCCACTTAAAGTTGAAGACTGATTGATGGGTGGATGTCATGATATTATTGGTGGAATGTAGCTGGTTCAAGCCTATGCAAGCACACATCATATTTGGTATTACAAGAATAAAACAGATCACGATATAAGAATACAAATTGATAGATTGGGGGTTGATTGGTGATTTTTGGCATACATTATTAAATAGGTGCACAATATGACATTCTTCATTAATCTCAATTTAAAGTACAAAAGTACAAAGTAGTATTCAAGACAAGACAAGTAAGTCTGCAAGTCTGCAGCTAATCTTGCATATTACTGGACTTATCATCCTACTATTTTTATGCGCATTCATGGCTGCATGCTCAATGAAGTCTGTTTTTCATTTTTTGAAAAACTTTGAAAACCTTTTTTTATGGCTCCGCGCCAGTGACAGCCATAGCCACAGGCATTATGTTTTCAGGTCATCCCATTCTTGTGAACAAGATATCTCAAGAACACTGCAAATGTGATTCTCACTGTTCTAAAGTTTTATAAATATAAAGATTTATTAAACATGGGGAGACGATGTTCCCTGATCAGGAGAAACTCACTGTTCTTAGAAACATAGAGCAATTAAAACAGATCAAATATTGACTCACATTTTGCCTTGGTATTTACATGGAATATGTTCAGAACACATATAAAGTATATGTAGTACAGTATATATATTCACCCTGACAGAGAGAAGCATGCTGGGTAAGCAGGGGTGTTATAGTCTGATCTATAAATCCCCAGATAATTTCTCATATGTCATTAACATGCTGGTCCATCCTAACTTTTTGTATACATCATGCTGAGTCATAATTGGAAGCTGACTTTGGAAGTAAGAAAATGAGGATTGTGTCTTCTCAACCAAAATGTTGAGAAGTCTTTGAGCCTCTAAGTCTGATAAGTCTCATCAGGTTCAGCAAAGACTGAAATATGATCCAATGATAACACATAGTTTTAATCCACCAGAACTGCTCCCTCTGTGCAAAACCATATACCACTCATACACTGATGTTACAGGCCTTTGTTGGCCTATTCAGCTGCTTTCATTATTAAACTATTAAGTTTGTGACATTGCATTAAGTTCCTCTATTATATCATTTGCTATTCTTTTGTTTTAAGTGGTCAGTCAGGTGCTGTAAAATTTCCTTTATGAACTGTCAAGCAGTTAATTTTTTTTTATTGCATAAAAAATATAATTTTTATGTTGAGAGACCTCTGTATGATCATATTGAGCTTCACGGCATAAATTCAGACCAATAATATTATGATGAGCTACATTTGTCAATAAATAGATCAACAGTTATTTAGAACATAGTTTTTTTTATGAGAAATGATCAATTATGCCCAGCTAGACTGAATGGCCTTTTAGGTCTTTGGTCCTCATTAGTTTCTGAAAAAGAAACAAAAAAAAATGCTCAGTTGTTACCTTAAGATATTAATGAATTCATCTATTTATACATTTTTATTCTTAAATATTTGTTTGCAGCCGTAGTGTTTGCAGTTAATATAAGCCACTGCCTGAAAAGCAGAGTAAATTAGCCTCATTTTTAACAGTCTTTTGGTCTAATATTTAAGGATTGACAGCTTGTTTAATTGGGTCTTTTTTAGTTCATCATCTTTTACACTTAAAAGTAATTCAATATACTTGAGGACAAACATGAATTGGGCTGGATAAAATGCTCTTATTGTAGCCATACATTTCCAAACTTAGAATTTATCGCTCAGAGAAGTCTTCCTCCATACAAAGAAAATTCCAGTTTCTGTTCAATCAGTGAACAAGACCTGTGTCTTTTGTAGCTTGGCACACAAGAAGTTGCCCTGTGGAGTGTGTTATTGGAAAATAATATTTGGAATTATTTTCCTGATCACTGGTTTATCTCTTGGAATTCTTCCACCTCCAGTGAAAAGTTCTGCAATTTGAGCAAAACAAACAGAAAAGCAGTCATCGACAGTGACTGAAATTTATTTTTACTGTTCCAAAAACTGACTTTCCATTTTTCATAATCAGTTCTAATAGATAACAATTAAACCTTAGAGTGCATGAAAGGAAAAGAGTTTTCTGCTTTCAGAGTCAGCATGCATGGCGTTCAGTATTCACTTTTTAGTTTAGTTGCTCAGGGAGGAGAATATGAAGACAAAAAGGACACATGAAACTGGTCAAAAGGTCAGAAAAAGATCAAAGATCAGTCATTATTAGCTGATACTGTATACAGCATATCTTTATATGTGTGTGTGTGTTTACTTCAAATGAGCAGTCGACTGGGGGTGGAGAGTGTATCTATGGCAACGGTCTGGTCCCCAGCTGTCATGGTGAAGAAGAAGATGGGTGCCATGAGCGAGGAGACCACTTAACCTCAGCTGCTCCTCAGCTTAGGGGAGTCAAGATGCTGCTGAAACCCTTACAGAACCTCACTTAATATGTAGACAATAACCCCCCCTCAGCAGACAAAAGATGACTTCAAACCAGCCACGGAAAGAAAAAAAAATAGAGCGAGCGAGCTCTGCAGAGGCTCCTCTCCTAACAGTGGAGTTCACTATCAGGAGCTCCAATACAGCAGATGGAATGTTTAGGGGTACGAGAGGGGGGAAATTGGCAAAAGCTAATTAGGTCTGGTTTAACTGGAGAATTGCTTTAATTGTTAACTGTTAACTTCTGATAGAGGGATGCCATTTTGCAGCAGATTTTTAACTCTGATGTAACCATCTGCTGGAGTTACATCAAACTACACAGACTGAATACAAAACAAAACAGTGGAAATTTGTAAGCACTGGAATGTTGTCTCTGGAGATTTCTTTATAAAAAAAAAAAATCTGTAGTCCCAAATCAAAAATTCTCCCAGAAATCCAGAAATTACATTTTTATATATCACTAATTTGCAACAGTAAATATGTTTTGAGTGATGATAAGATGTTACTTGTGTTTTTGTCGAGATAATGAAGAAATGTTTTTAGTGAGTGAATCTGCCAAAATGTTCATATAGAATATGGCTGAAAAAATGTGCAGGGACCACTTAGTTCTGAGCTCATGGTTCATTTGTTTTCCCACATTTACTTGGTTAAAATTAGGGAAAAGATCGTGGTCTTGGTTAAATTGAACTTGAAGCACAAGACAGGAGCTGTTTATTTTATTTAACCATGTGTTTGTTGGTTTTTTCTTAAACAAGTTGCTTTTTTGTTGTCTAAACCTAACCAGACACACGATTCATTCCTGATGTTGTGCTTACATTTGATTTCATAAAAGATAGAGCATAAAAAATCTTACCTATGCAGGTTCTAAGACGGCTGTAGCTTACACAGTGATGAACTATAAATCTCATATTAACTTTGAATTGACAGCACCTGCCTTACTATCAGCAGTTTCCCCTTATATAATGCTAGCACAAGTCAGGAGTAGCCATGAACCAAAACAGTAAATCAAACTTTTTGGAAGACAAGATCATGGCGATGCTCGAGGAGATTGAACCCAGGCAGCACGTATTATTTGGTGGACTAAATGGACAATAGGCCAAGACTATTAATTCCTTTACAAAGCTGAGCACAGACGGCGACACGCATGCCTCCCAAGCTGCAATTCCCCTATGTAACCAGCATCAAGTCCAGACTTTGCTTAGAGATAAGATCATTTCTACATCAAAATAAGATTTTATATAACTACTTATTTGTGATTTTCTGCACAAATCATACTCACGATCAAAATTGACTGTACATCTGTTTTATAAATGAAGCTTTAGACAGCCACTCACTACGACTTGTTTATGAAAAGTAAACATAATTAAATTTTTCTCAAATGTATTTGGGAAAACAAATTCAAACAAAAGCAGCATATAAACTGAATTTCTGACAGGACTGACTTGATTGCTTTCTTTTCTTTTTGTCTGTTATCGTAGTTTGGTAGGTTACAGAGTGAACATTATGAGTAAATACAACATCACCACACCACCAAGGACACCAGTGGACTATACACTGAAAGTCAAATGATTAAATAAGCACATCATACACAACAGTATATACAGTATATATTAGCAAAATAAAAAAGCAACATAAAGTGGCACAGATGTCATGGAAATTAAATACTTTTATTCTCTAATGTGAGTGATAAAATCACTTTATATAGAACTAATTAGCTAATTAGATATACAGGACAGACACAGTGAATACACTGGGTCATACTGTTTAGTGTTGGAACTAATGTGAATCATAATTTCCTAACACTCAAGTTGATGTCCTTCATTATTTGTTTGTCTAACCAACAGTCCTCAGATAAAAGCAGAAAAGTGGGAACCAGAGAGAGTTGCAGTTGGTAATACAGTATATGCAGTTGGTATAATAAGTTTCCTGAAAGTCAGAAACTTTCAGCTGATATTTTGTTACAGCACAAGTTTTAGTTTATTCTTGAATTCAGATTAGTTCCTAACTTTAAAATACCCAAATATGAAGCGAAGAATAGCAATACTGGTCATGATAAGAAGGAAAATAGTGTGAAGCATTGAAAGTTTTTTCCCTCTACCTCTCTACCAACACTGAGGAGCTTTTGAGCAACATAATGACAAAAAGACCATAAACATAAGATCTTCCTGTATCACACCTGCTGTTCCAAAAGTGAATAATTTGGGGCTCATCAGCTGACAGGGTTGGACTGACGGACTTGAGGTTGGAGGGAGGGAGGTGGGTTGGTGATGTAGGGAGGGAGGGGTGGGTGGGTTTGACAGGGTGTCGTCGCTGCTGTGACACGTATTGCCGGTGACAGAGGTTATGGGGTCAGACAGGAAGGTCTGTTGTTATGAAGGGGAAGCGGACTGCATTGTTCAGCCCTCGATGGCCTAATCAGGCATTGTCGCTGCCGCCCGACATAGACAGCACAAGCTCATTCTGTGTTTTCTCCTTTATCTACCATTGTCTCTTTGTCTGTTCCTGTCTGCTTTTCTGTCTCTGCGATCAGTGGCTCTCTTCTCTCTAAGCGCTCCCTCTCATCTTTCTCCTGCAAGCAATCTTTCTCTCTTTCTCTCTCTCCTTTTTACATTTTTCCTTCTTTTTCTCTCCCCGCATCTTTCTGAGTCTCTCCCTCTGGCGTACACGTATCTCCTTCTGGCTTTCTGTATGCGCATGCATTTGTGTGTGAGTGTGTGTGTCTTTGCCTCAGGCCATCCCATGGGAGGCTTCACAGGCTTTAGAGGCCAAATGAGGTGTAAGTCTATTAAAAAGGCAGAGCCAATGTGCAGATTCTCAGCATGGCGTGTCATTCAGGTGCACTTAATTTCCACTTGATCAACAGTAGATGTGTTGCAGAGGTGAGCACAGAGAGACTGACAGGTCAGCATCACACACTTCTACCATCTTACTGCTGCTCCTTGCAGCCTTAAACACTGAATGCCTTTCTATGCTTAAAGGTCCAGTGTGTAAGATTTACAGTGGTTTATTGGCAGATTGTGGCAGATATGTGTGTGTATAACCACCTGAAAATAAGAATCATTGTGTTTTTGTGTAGGCCTTTACACAAATGCAGTGACAAGAATAAAGAGCATGAAATTTTGCAGTACCTTATTAAGATTCTTTGCTTTTGTTTCTTTGATTATTTGCATCATTATGGGATATTTTAAGGTTTTAAAACAATTTGAATTCAAGAATGAACTAAAATGAAATCAAAATCTAGTGATGACGACCTGGTGCTCCTTTTACTTAGTAAAAACAAGAAAAAACAACACACCTCGGTACATCCAACATAGAGAAAGAGAGGGGAACTGAAGCTGTATCACAGCTGCTTCACAACATATTTCATTTTGAAGCACTGCTGCAAATGTTGACACAAGCTGGAAGGAGCAGAGGAGTAATTTCAGTAATCCGATTGACCTGGAACAGCAGCAAGCCAAATGTTTGATGCAAGATAATAATTTAGTTAGCCTCTTATTAGTCTGACTCAGTGGATGTACTCTGTGGATACACACCACTTCTTTCAGCATCCGCTGTTGGCATTTTGAAGGTTCCCAGAAAACAACAATAACCTCTGAGATAGCAACTTGCACGGATGTCAAATTAGCACCTGGTCACTAACAGTACAAACATAAACAAGCTAGCCCCTCTTACCCTTTGTTTTGCTGGGATTTAGACATTTTAATGCCAGGACTCGCCTCCCTACGTGTAAATGTTCCACCAAAGGGGGCACTTTAGCTGTATCCTGCTAGCACTGCCCGAGATTGTGATTGGTTTAGAGAAATACAAACAAGCAAGGTTTTTTTTTTTTCTTTAGAAGGTTGATTGCATGTGGAACCTGGAAGTTCAAAAAATTTTAGGTAGATGGTTGAGGTCACCATCATTCTTTAGCTTATTTGCTATTCCTCTCTCCACATTTTGTCTTTGAAATTGTTGTCTCTGTTGCTGGTTTTGTTTTTTCTTTTTTCCTTTTATCATACAAAAGGATGGTGAAGTGACAAGTGAATGTTTAATGTTTTGAATGCAACATTGTCAACAACATGCAGTTTGATTGGTTGGATGTGTATATGTCTGAAGCAAAAAATTTACCTTGGCCAAAAAAAAAAAAGATATATCACTCAGTAAAAGTCTGTCCATGATGTGAAAGCTTGAATTGTCTGATTACAGATTTGAAAAATATTAGCCTGCAAATTAATCGCACAAAAAAATGCATCTGGTGTGAAAAGGACTTGCAGAGGGCACAGGTCTTCTTCCATGGAGGTCGCCATGTTGGACCACCATTTCTACAGTATCTGAGAACAGACAAACCAAACGCTAGCGCTAGTCAGGGCCTTCTGGGTTTTGCATGAGTTTTGCAGCCAGCATAGGGTCTCCTACATGCTTGGAAGGCAAGGGTGAGATGAGGTAGTCCTTTAAGCTGCGGCTGTTACTGAGGTTTACGTTACACAAACTTCCTACCGACTGATCACATGTGGAGGTCTGATCTCATTCCAAACACTGTCAAAGTTTCCACATAAATTCAGAGAATGACGGATTGGTACTGCATCTCTCTGCAGTTCATTTGCAATGGAGATTCTGTTGATAACCATTCAAAGGAAACAGGACAAAACAAGCATGTTTGTAGGCTACACATAGTCTGCTGTTAGTGTATATGTGCCACAAAATCCCATGGAAGGACAGCGAGATTAAATAGGCCTGTTTATTCATATGAAGATGACAAATGTAGTAAGCTGGAGGAAAACGAAAGGCTTGGAGGACACATTATTCATTATAGGAGCGCCTGTGGGTCATCGTGTTTTTATCTAAATCAGGTCCCAGCCCATTTTCCAAACCACACCACCAGGCTAGACGCGAGTGGTTCTGCTTAACCTACTTCAGGTGTTCAGGTAGTGTTGTGAATACATGTGCCATTTGTCCGCACCCATAAAAAACATATAAGGAGCACAGATGGCTGATGAAATGTGCTAAAAAACACACACACACACATACACAAAAACAATAATAGATATTGCACTATTTTAATTAGATATGAATTATAATCAGCATCTGCTGTGAGTAGTTCTAAGCGGTGTGTGTATTGGGAGCAAAGTGACATGAGAGCAGCGTAACCAGAGTCTGTCAAGGCTAATTACAGGTGATTCTGAGTGTAGCTTGCACTGCTAAAAAATTTAATTTGCTATTGATTTGATACTTAAATGGCCTACGTCCATTCCTATCATTATAACATGGAAGCAGGGCTGCCAATACACAAAGAGCACTGACTCTTCTCAGGGTGACTCCAAAAGGCAGTGAGCGACTTTTTCTACACTCAGCACCAAATGAATTCCCCGGATCTCACTTATGCTTATGTCACGAGGTAACGCAAGGCAAGTTTATTTATATAGCACCATTCAGACACGAGGCAATTCAAGGTGCTTTACAAGAACTTAGAAATACATTAAAATAAAACATTAAAGGAGCATTAAAATCCAGGTCCTTGCTTAAACTATGATACAATATGATACATACACAACATGATACATGATATCGTACATATATGATACAATAAAATATGACTAGAAAGCAAACAAAACAAACCCTTCTAATATACAAACAAAAACAAGACATACATAGAATTCTATACAGAACATTGTGCAGGAGGCAGGAGAACTATAGGACTGGAACAGAGGCCTCAAAATCTAAATCATACTCTATATACAAAGACTTGTCTTCAAATCTTTGCTTCATTTATTTCTTGGCCAGAAGGATTTCTTAGAAATATTTCTATTAAGACTCATTCACATGAAGTATATTCAACGGTGGAGAGAATCACCTATGGATTATGATCCTATCTATTTCATAGTCACAGAGCTTTCAGTGTTATCACTTAGTACATTTACATGCACACTAGTACCCTGCTTTTGACTCTTATCCCGGCTTTGATCTTAATCAGGATGCTACATTTACAGGGAACATGAGAAACCCGGTGATTCATATCTCTGTATACATGATCGTAACAGTATCCACGTTCCTGATTGTCTCGTGCAGATTCCTCAACATGTCAGCCACAGGATGATCACAGTTTAGTAGCTGCCTGAACTCTGCTGGATTTGTCTTCTCCGTCTAGTCACTGGTAATTAGAAACAAGCGCTAGAATACAGTTTATTCTCTGCATCGCCAAACTCAAACTTTCACTTTCATTTCAGCATGTGGATCAACGTTACGCCATTTATCATCTCTCTGTTTTGTTTTACTGACCAACTTCGATTGATGCTGCATCAACAAGCATGGGAGACAGTAATCACAAGACATGGATGAGGTGTCTGATCACAATACCACAGATTTTATTGGAAAAATAGATTTTTGGAACCAGAATATGATGTCTACATTCACAACATATGCTAATATCCAAAATTCACTCCCTGTCCACATATATGACAACCCAGACATCAACTCATACTGAAATAATCAAATATATGCTGTCATAACCATGTAAACTTTACACTAGCAGATTAGTACAGTGTTTTCCAAATTGGGGCACTTGTACCCCTCGGAGCTACTTTGTAGTACTGCAGGGGGTACGTGAGATTTTTACCAAAAAAAAGTTAATTTAAAGGATTACTTGTGCATAATTCCTAAAAAAAAAAGTTCAATAACAATGTAAATGTATACTCAGTATTCCTATTTTCATTGCGATTGTTAATTGCCGGAAACTGTCAACTGCCATAAAACTTCACAGAAGAAAAAAGAAACAAATGTATTTGTGTTCCCTGTGAGCAGGAAGCCAGTTTCAGTATTGAATAACAGACAACAATCAAGAAAATGGTTTTGTGGTTGAACTTAGCAGTAATACAGCTAAAAAAAAACTGGAGAAAGAAGTAGAATAGAAAACAAAACAGAGCCAACAAAATACTACCAGCATCAGGAAGAATATCTTTTAATGGCATTTACCTCAACAAGCTGACAATGATGGCACAATACTGTATTATGCCTCTTTTCACAGGCTTTTTTTTAAACAAAAAAAAAATTGTTTTGCATTGTTCAGGGGGTACTTGGCTGAAAAGAATATTTCAAAGGGGGGACATTATTAGAAAAAAAGAGAGAACCACAGGATTAGTAGACCAGAAACCATGATGCCTCAGACTGCTTTTGTTTCTTTACCCATTCCTGTGTGAACGGTTAAGCCCCCTCCCTTCATGAATTTTAAAGTTTCATTTTATATGGCACTAAACAAGACTGCAACATTTTTTGTTGTGGAGGCTTACCGACACAACCGCCAAGGTAAATGAATTTTTGAAATTCTTCATGTTTTGATGAAGGCAGCTAGACACAAAAACAGACACCTGCCTGCCATCAAACTGAGTATTTCACTGTAGTCTGCATCAGCCTGCTCGATCTATGTGCGGTGGCTGAGGGGGGCGGAGGTCAGGAGCCCAGCTCTGACCTCTCTGGGCCCATTTCTCTGACAGACATTTGTCACTCTGCGGAGGGTTGTGTGCTGTAATAGATTATTGACCACCTCAGCAGTCCCATCACTCCACACAGCTCAGATCTCCCTAACAGAGCCACCTTCACTGCACCACACAGAAGCCAGAAGAAAGGACAGAGCAACAGCTACAGCATTCATGTTATGATGAATGCAAACCTGATACTTCAAACTGAAAGAGCTTAAATATGCTATTCATTCTGTTGTTGTCCTTGGTTCAGTCATTGCATGATTAGCTATGTTTATGTTGAATAAATTAATATAAATTATAAATGCAGCCAAAGCATTTACAACTTAAATGTAGTTGCAGCTACTGAATGCAGTAAAATACCTGATTCATCTGTCCAATAGGCCCAAATATCCTTGTACCTAGAATAGTAATAGCTTAACTTACTAAGTCATTAAATTTGAAAATTAAAGAATGTTACCAAGAAAGATGAGTTGCTTTTTAATGGCTTTTTAATATTTGTTTATTTTATCTGATAAATATTGTTAAGGTTGGTTTATTGACTGGCCCCAGGACTCCTATAATTTTGCAAGAATGACCCTTGTGCAAAGCAAGTTCAGTATCCCTGGACTAGAAAGTCAAAGCCTGTTCCTTTAAAAGAGGATGGGACCCTGGTCTCTGATGAATTAGTGGGAAAGTAGGTCTTTCCTCCATATTGTGTGTTTTGTGTTTTGGCACATTCTGGGGTCCTTAATTGTATGATAATTCATCTCGGAGCACTAATTTACCCCCTGCCAGTTGCTTTAAATGTTGGACCATTTTGTGAACCAGCACTCAGAATTAGAAATGAGCCGATGGCTCAAAGAAGTGTGTCTTCCAGCTAAGGAGCATATTTATACCCATATTCTTCAGCATTTTTTTCAACATTAGAGCTCTGGGCATATGAGTGCCCATATGTGTTATTTTCTGAGAGAAAGACATTGCTTTAATGTTTGATGTTTCATGATTTGCATCTCTTTCAAAAAAGTTTAACAGTAATCATAAAATGGAAAGTCATGCATTGGCTTTTAAGGGTTTTTGTACATGCTATGAGCAAATTAGTTGTGCTATTTAAAAACAGTGGTATGCAAAAAGCAAAAATAGCAGGACACATTGTGCAGTAAATGAGCTTTTTTTCTCCACTGAAACGTACTGTGCACACATAATGATTCAAATCCAGTGCAGTGTGATGGTTTTGATGTGGCATGTTGGGTCTGCAATATGTCCCTCTCCAGCAATTCATATAATAACTACCTGCTGTTCGGATTCTTGGGCCCTGTCTGTCATGCGATTGGGGGACATTTAGGCTTATTTCGCCATTGCTTATTTAGCCACGGGAGGCCTATTAATTTCAGCAGGCCCTGTCCTCTCCAGGGGCGATCGCTACCCGCAGCACGCGCGTCCCATTGTTTAGATCCATTTACATCTGTGGTCAATGAATAATGACAGCTCCAACACAGCAAAACACATACTTGCACTCAAACGCACAGGGACACCAATAGACACAAGCTGCACGCAGATTTCCCAAATGATAGGGTTAACAAAAAAGGAAAATAAAATTTCCAGGATTGCTACAGTTTATCTGCAGAGAATCATGATTAAAAGCTGCATAATGCCTAGCGGAGCTGCAACTTTCCTTTGTGATTCTACGCCCTGTTAGAAATTCTGCTGCTACGGCTGTTATTTTGGCACCCTCCCAACCGTATTTGACCCATTAAATTAGCCACATTGGTTGATATGGTGCCATGCTAATGTTGAGGGTTTCTCTCCATCGGGTGCACAGACTCCTGGCACCCGGTATCTCACTCTGGCTGTGCAAAAGAGGCTGTGCCACTGCTACCACACATCATAGAATATTAACCCTTTTCTGTTCCCTGGCAAATGCACCAGATGGCACAGCACAATAACAGCTGTCAATTTCAAGGCAGTGCCTCTTTGGTGGATTTTTTCCCCCTTGCTCTTTGGGACGCTGGGAGGATTTTTTAAGACATAATAAGCGAACTGATGTGCTGTTTCAGATCGTAATGAATCAAATGTTACAGCGGAGCAAGAAGCGTGTTTCCTCCCTGGGAAACCAAAGAGGTGTTACGGAGCGAGTGCAACAGTCAGCTGCAGCACACAAACACAAGCATAAACACACACACAGAAGCAGTGATGGAGCTGTGGAGGAGATGTTGCACATTGAAATGTACGGCACCAGGTTGAGGTTTCCCCTCCTTCCACCCGAGCGATCGTAGCAGTCATGAGATGAGGTCCCTGGTGCCCCCTCAGCTGCCACTCTAGTTAAATTAAAACTGAGGCCTCCAAATACATTCCTCATTGTGGGCCTAAAGCGCAGGAAAGTTGTATTTGGCCCAAGTGGCGGCTGGGGAATTGTCCCCCTAACCCAGTCCCATTCGCCTTATTTACATGATAAAAGCTGGAGTCAGGAAGAGCCACAGGCCGCGGGCTGTGGTGGGTTTTTTTCTCTTTTTTTTTTTTCATTTATTCATTTCTTTACCAACATCACTTCTCCTTCGTCAGAGGCGAGTGACAAAATGATAGCAGAAATTTAGATTTAGTTTTACACGCTACCTGGAAAACAGGACAGGGAATTGCCTCTGTGCCTGTCACGTGTCTCCACCTACATCTCGAAGGAGAAGGAGGGAGGGTGTTTTACAGACATCTTACAGACCTCTTACTGCCCCATCATTTCGTGATTTGCCAATTCTCTACTTGCACAGTGTCTAAGTGTATGTAGTGTGACATGCATCCGTTTTACAAATTGCACGTCTTCCAGTCAGCGCTTTACTAACGTTACCTTCAAACTTAATCCTTAAATTAGTTGCTGCGCTTTTCACAGTTTCTCAGATGACAGATTAAACTCCACATAAACTAAATGTATAATGCTAAAAAACATTATATACAAAAACAAACAGTAAATACTATCAACAAAATGTGCCACAATAACTGTGAAAAGTGAAGTAAGTAACCTAAGGATGAAAAATCACTAAGTTTAGAGGCAAGGGTAACCTTACTGTAGCACTGATTAGAAGTGAACAGACGTACGGCTCATAAAATGAGTTCACATCACACTCAACTTTGAGGCCTAAAAAATGCCAACGCACTCTCATCCCAACTTGTCACATACTGCTAAAATGTCACAGCCCCTTTGTGTCTGATACTGAGGCAAAGGGTAAACTTTAGCTGATGAAATACATGATTAACGCAGTGAGATGGCATTTTAACACGGAATTACTGTTGTGAGGGTTGCAGTTTGTTTAGGCTTCAGTGCAAGAACTAGTTAGGTTTAGGATAAAACCACGTTTGAGATTAACATGACCATGAAAGTCACGGTGTGTCACTAAAGTGACTCACAACATGAAAAGTCACGTGACTTACGTAATTCACGTGTCACTCCATGCTCGCTCAATCATAGATCACTCAGGACAAAAGTCCTGTGCTTTTAATAACATTTTGGTTTCAGACTGAACACACACCTCAGTCTCCTGGGTGAAAGTCCTGTGTTTTTTTGGGCCGTCCATCCACCCCACCTCCTCCATGTGTGGACTTTCTCCCTCTTTATATTACATCAGCAGCCCAGGGCATCTTATACAGCTGTAGATGTGTTTACATTTAAATCACTTGGAAAGCCAGTTTCAGCTCCTTACAGGTACTGTCAATGTCTGTATGAGTCACTGAGAGTGGTGACATTTTGTCTGTATCTGAGTTGGGAGTGAGACCAGGTTGACAATTCAGAGGATTTGAAAACTAAAGCAGGGGGTCTGGGGGTTGTCTTCCTGACAAAAATGTTTTCCTGTATTCTAAAAATGAAAATAACAAAATGGTAAGCACACGTTTTTGGCAAACACATGCCTGCTGAACACCTACAAGTGAATAGCTACACAATGAGACCACAGCGTTTAGCCTTACCTAGTCAAATTTCAAATTTGATCACAGCACAGAAAATATTTTACTACTATTTTTCTAATGGTATGTTAGGCAGCTCTTACAAAAATTGTGCTCACTTTAAAACGTTCCATATGAAACAGGAATTCTTTCCAGGACGTCTAAAATTTGCTTCCTTCTCTTAGTACTCTCCATTTCTCTCCCCATCTCTCGCTCACTGAGCAGAACAAGGTGTAAGCATGGATGTTTTAAGAAAAACTGGATTCAGCAGGTGCTTCTTCTGCGTCATGAAATGACATTAGGTGTAGCTGTATTGTTGTCTGAGTGGAAACAGTGGGCGTTTAGAGTTGTAGGGCTTATGCAGCAAAGTGCCAGAATTGTGACCCCAAGAGGAAACCAGGAGATGGCAATGAAAAACAGGAGTCTCCCAGGAAAATTGGGAAAACACTATACTGTGAAAGTAGAGAATAGCAGAGCTTTCCCAGTCATCTTTTGAATGGCGCCATTTCTTTTGTACTCTTATTCTCAAGAGGACTCAACCTCCTTCAAGATTACAAGAGTATGAAAAGAATAATATGGATTTTTTCTTTTTACTTTGGTCTCCTTTTCAGTTCAATCAACTGTCTTTCTTCAGCTGGAGTTATGAAAGACAGACACAAACTGTATAACTGTCACAGAGGTCATCTATCCCTCTCATGCTGTGCTTTGTAACTCAATTTCCCACCTGGCTTGAGCTGAGGGCGACACAGAAGTCAATTCCAATAGCGACTCCCCAAAGTGCATGTCCAATCGAGAACTCTGCAGTTTAACCTGAACGGACTTCATCAATCGCAGAGTTGAGGTAAATCAATTTCGAATTGACCTACGTCCCGGCGCTCTCTCAGGTGACACTGCATTGTCTATACGTGCTGGCTGTCCACACCTGACTCTGCTAAACGAATCTGACTTAATGACATCACACTGAAGCGTATAACTACCGCGCTTGCCAGCTATCCGTGCTCTCATTTCTTCTCGACCGAGCCTTTTTATGCCACAGGTTTCTGGGCCCGAGGCTAAAGAGGAGAGAAGTGCAGTCAGCAGGAGGTAAAATCCATACACATCTCCTGAGATCTCATCACACTCATCAGTGTAAGAACTCATATAATCCTGCTAATGTCTGCGTGCCTGTCAATAGCAGCTCTCACTGAGACAAAAGTGTCCTAATTAGAAAATGAAAGTGCAAACACACTTTATGTGTGTGTGTGTGTGTGTGTGTGTGTGTGTGTGTGTGTGTGTGTGTGTGTGTGTGTGTGTGTGTGTGTGACGGGATGAAAAAGAGATGATGAAAAGCTAGTTAGGTGACGAGAACACAGGAACACACACACACATCATTGAATTTGCATGAGTCGATCGTCTATTTGTAATTTTCATAATTAGCAGTATACCTTTCACATCTACAAACGCCCTCTTCATATCCCCCCTGCCATTTCTCTCGAATGGTATCCTCCCCCTTAAAGATTAATTGAAGCTGGGATAAAACAAAATGGTTCCCAGGGGGTGGCCCACTGTTTGTTATTCATGTGGGTCTGAAAACAGCAACAGTAAATCCTCTAAGTTGTTGTTAAGCTGGGGATATTACCATATGTGTGCCATTTCCATAGACTGACAGCTCCCTCTGGATCAACTGGGGACTATTGATCTTGCAGCACTCCATTTCAAGTTAATTGTGCTTGAAATGAGGTCCACACTCCCAGGCATACCTTTGTTTGAAAGGTGGATATTCATTTTTATTTGGCAGGATGTTGATATCAAAGACACAGGATATATTCTATATTTAGTTTATGTTTATCCTGCACAAGCAGTTTCTCTTGCAGTGATTGGTCAAACAGTCAAACACTGATAATAGGCTGTGAAATGCTGGCGCTCGGTTGTAGTCGTGGGTTTTTCTCAGCTGTGATTGGACAGAAATAATGCTCCTCCTACAATGGTAAAGGAGGCAATAGAAAGGGGAGAACGTTGTTTTTAACATGTAGAGGAAAATATGAGCGTCAAATGCTCTTTTTGTGTGACGGAGGGAGTTTAAGTGAAAGTTATGATTTCTTATTGGCTTCAGTCATTAAAAAGAGAATATGGAAGAGTAGATCTTTTGTCTTTTGACACATAAACATGCATTATTTGGACATCGTCTCTATTAGTCTTATATTTTTTACACTTATGAGGAGAAATATATGAATTTATTTCAGGTCATAGCTTTATCTTGGATTAATGTGACCATTCATTTGACTTCTCAGTCCTTACAACTGCTAGGCTAAAAACAAGGCTTACCTAGTCTGTTGCAGGCCACATTTTGGCTCAAAAAAGGAAAGTTTAATTTCATCTTAAATTAGAGCATCTGCAGCTTGATTCCATACTCCATAAAGTATGATCCATGAAAGTTAGAAACGATATGAGTTGAATAAATCCCCATCTTGACTGTAGACTATCTCATTGACCACAGTATGCATCTTCACAGTTGCTATATTGAAGTGTGCAAGGTCTGCTAAACAAATGAGAGACGGAGACTTATAAAATCAGCTGTAATTCGTTTCATCCTGAACCAATTTTAATGAAATTTGGTTTGTTATAAATGTGAGAAATTGAACATGATAGTGGTTCCTTGTTGGGGTTACTGAGGGTGGCCTAATCAGCTCTATGCCAAAAACATTAACCTTCTGAATAGACACTGGGACATGCAGGCTCTGAACACCAACACATCCAAGGCCACCTGATTGCTTGTTATGTTCTGAATAACTAACAGTGTTTAAATTTAAAAAGTTTGGACTCATTGTCCCATTTTTTTGTTTACTCATTAAGTTCATATGGTTAGGTGAACATAAAAATCTGCTGGTTGTATCTGTGGCCTTGCAGAGATTTGCACTGTACTGAGGGACCTCTGCTAGTTTTATATGAAAGAGTTTTTGTCTGTTTTTCATACCTGTTTTCTTTCCATCTGCTGTGTTTGAAGTAAGTGCTTGACCCAGAGAAAATTAATTGTATCAGCTCACATTGTCTCAAGCACAGAAAACAGACTTTCCCACCAACTGGCCAGTGCGCAAGTAAACAAACACTTGAGCCAGTATTTCATCTACTCATTTGCTGCGATTATTCAAAGACAAAGCCTAAACAGCGAACCTTGAAAGCTACTTATGCAAGAGTTCTTAGGATTTTACCTCCGCTAGCCTTGTTTACTTTTAATTCCTAATCAGAGACAAATTGTCTGCCCTGCAAACTTGTGCCTGACTCGCAGGAAGGTGAACTTTGCTGCTGGAAAACACAGAAAGTTTCACAGCTTTGTGGCTACTGTACGTACAGTATAATCCCTGTCATGATTAAGTGCAAATCGGATTAGCATATGTGACATATGTGTGTTTTTACAGCTACTTTTGACAGCCCGACAGGAACAGAGTGTGAGAGGTGAGACTTCCAAGGAATGAAGCAAAGTACAACCTCATTAAGACAAAAGAGAAAACGGTGAGGTAAGCTCTGTTACGGCCCAAATACTGCCACTCTCACTGATTAAACCTCTCAGTCTCAACTGCATCATAATCCTGCCTGGAACTCATGGAGGCAAATTCTTTAGGAGGAGGAAAAAAACATCCAGAGAGGACACCAAACGAGTGTCAGTCCCAATCTGAAGACCATCCTGGAATATTCCCATTGCTTGTTCCTCCGAGGCAAAGAGCACTTTCCCGGGATGAGAAAGGATGTAAATTCCATCTTCCCCAGTAATCACCCCCGTACCAGTGTGATGTCCCTGACTGTTGCTGGAAACGTATCTGTTTGTAATATCAGACTACAACAAATAAAAGGTGTGTAATGGAGGACATTAGAGGGGCCAGTTCATGGAGGCAGGATTTAATTTGCATGGCAGATTAGCCTTCTAGTCCCACTCGTGGGGCCTCAGCCTCGGGGGCAAAGTCACCCCTTTTCTGCTTTTCTCCATCTCTTTTATTCCTTTATTAATAGGATCTAGTCTCTTCAAATCCATTAAGTCAATTGAGCAGGCCCATATATAATCTGATTTCAAATCCAGCATGAAAATGCTTAACTAGTGGCCCTGGCTCCATGCTGGTTTTTCTCTTCAGGCTACTGGAAGGTCCTGTGAGGGTGGAAGGAGGTGAGAAGGAGACACAGAGGATCTGTGTCCACTGAGATGATGCAACAAAAAGGAAACCACTCCCAAGAAAAACAAAGGTATTAGTCCAGTAAACAGAATTACCCCTGCACAGTCAGTATTAATGATCAGGTGCTGGTCAGTGAAGTGGGCTTTAAAAAAGGTCCTTTCAGCAAATGCCACAACACAATATTTGCATATGTTCAAGCACAGACTGTATGAAAGAAGTGACAAAAGAAAGTAAATAAGTAACTACTGGAATGTCATCCACTGGTTTGTGGGCTACCATTTTGAAGCTTGACATTTTGGCTGTAGCCCTGCTGGTTTTTGAACTGCCATGTTTCTACAGTATCCCAGAAGAAGTATCCCTACTAAATCCGACACACTGGTTCTTTAAAGCACTTCCACATTAGCTTCACTTTTCAGATCTGGATGCTATGTGCGTTTCTTTTATGCAGCCTATGCGTTTAAGTATCAAAGCCCTAGAGGCAGTCGGCATTATGACTCTTGTTCATCAGAAGCAAAGGAGGAAATACTAACATGTTAAAGAGCCACAGAGGGAGGAGGTCAGGGTTGATGTATGGGTCAACAGAACTTTGGACTTTGAACTGATCACTTCCTTACAGTAGTCAATGTGGCTTTCTTTAAGTCATGACAATCACTCCCTGACCTTGACCATGTGGTTATTATTGTAGCCATGATGACAAAGGTCCCATAACATTAACAAAATGGTGCTTATAAGCCAAACCGTGATCTTTCTTCAACCCAAACCAAGTTGTTTTTGTACCTGAACCTAACTAAACCTTAATCTCAGCTGTGTGAGACCAAAAAATGTGGTGATGTGTAACCATTTTGGAAGACATCATCTTGCTCATACACATGTAAGATCAGAAAAGGCTTCTATCACAGGCCATTATTAACACATTTTCCTATTCAATTTGATGGCTGGGAAACAGTCAAGGGGGAAGCTTGCTTGTGAAATTAAATCTTATTGAATCATCCACAAAGTTGATGTTTTTTCCTGCCAGATGCTGCAGCACGGTCAGTAAAATGTACTGCATGTGCATTTACAAAAGGGCAAAAAATCCCTGAGTGTTGTGTACAAAATAAATACATGTTACATCTTCCGGGCTACCTATTTCCAAATCCCAGAGGAAGAGAGAGAGATTGAAAGAGAAAGAGAGACAGCACGGCTGGAGGCTTTTTGGTCTCTGCCCTCTGCGCACTGGCCTGACTGGGGCCAAGTTTCGCCTCAGTGCCCCGGCGAGCCTCAGCTTTACACAGGCAGACAAATACACACACACACTCACAGCTGGGGTTACCAGTTATTAGACAGCAAGAGGAGAGAGCCAAGTACACACTTTCACAAAATCATGCATTCATAAATACATTTACACACCCTGAACTCTGCTCTCTACAACACATAACTGAGTGACACGGAGGAGAGCGGCTTGACAGCTTGAAATGCTGCATAAAAGGTGCAGCGATTACAAATACAGAGGGCTTGTAATGAGCTGCAAGGGCTTCCTGTGTCAAGATGTTACTGAATACATGTATTTTATGAGAATAATTTGATTTCTTTGATAATAAAACTTGAAATATCTAATCTAAAATCATTTTGTCATTATTTATCTGAGCTGCCTCGTGTGAAATCATCATCTGCCAGCGTCTTGACTTTGAAAGTTCGCCTGAGGTCTGCCAAATGCATAATATCCCTCACTATAGGTGCATTATGAATCTTGTGATGTCAACCTTGAATTACATCTGTGCACACCCCCCACCCCAATCCACGTCTTATTAACATAGAAGGCAACAGCAGCAGCAACAATGTTTTGCTAACAGTTCATGCATTACCACTCAGGGGAGGGTTAGCACCATGCATCCCTGCATCTCAAACACACACATGTTCCCTAGTGTGATCCGGTGTGAAAAAAAACATAACACAACACTGCTGATCAGAGCTGCTCAGCCCGCCTGCTCTGCACTCGGGGCCCCTGACAGAAGCAGTGATGTTTGAGATACAGGGAGCCCTGAGTTTGTCCATCACTGATTAGTAAAAACTCCAACTCTTCTTGCCCAGTTGCAGCTGATATGCACATCTGTGTCTTATTTTTACAATAAGGCATAATAAGACACACACACAACAGTACATGTAAACACAAAAACACACATGCACAAGGCGCGTGCACGCACAGACAAGTGCTCCGCAGTGTGCAGGGGTGTTTAATTTGTAAAACACTGCTCTGCAAAGCTGGAGCAAAGCAGGCAATTAGAGGCTCTTCTTCCTGAGCACTTGACTGTATTCCTTTAACCTTTACACAATGATTTATGTCAAAGGATTTGTCACCTTCGCAGTGGGGCCTTCACACACAGCTTTTCAAAACACACAATAGGGGAAAAGGAGGGGAAAAAACTTAAAATCCTCCTGTGAGGATTTTGGAACTTATATAACTCCCAATTATCAAAACTTCTTGCAGCCTTTGCAGGCCTCCCCCTCTGTTTGTAAGACTCACAAAATATCTACAGTGCCACTGAAGAGTGTATAATGCCTGTGTGCCCACATGACTGGCGAAAACACTCCTGCTCTTTCTGCCCCGCTGAGTCCTGCTGCATAATGGGGGTCTTGAAGGCTCTGGGCTCAGAGCAGGCCTGCCTAACAAAGCCTTGGTGGCTTGCAGCAGACAGGAGAGTGTGTTTGCGAGCCGGTTGCCAAAAACTAATTTTCAGGAGGTTTTCTGTGGGATGCAGTGGCAGCAGCATGACAGTGTGAGGTTTAGATATCTTGGTGAGCGGGGAGGGCTGGGGTTGAGATATGTAGGTCTTTTGTGAGGGTCCAGAGAGTTGGTTCAAGAAGAGAAAGTTCACAAATTGGTAGTTGAGAATAAATTTCAGAAGTAAGTTAGGTTTTTTACTTTTTTGTTTGTTTCATTGCCAGGCTTGGGGAGTAGCGGAGTAATGTAGATACAAAAATGAGGCAACTGTATTTCATTACAGTTACAGAAAATAGGTAATCAGATTACTGATACATTTAGTAAAAATGAGAATTATCGGGAGGATTACAATTTTAGAATGCATTTTAAAATAAAGAATCATATATTACCATTTACAGTGCACACAAGTCTCACGACTCCACTCAGTGAAACCAGCAAATCTTACAGTTGTTAATTCATTACAATGCCCTCTAGTGACAAAATGCTTCATTGGGTGAAAAATTTGCCATTTTCGTGTCTTTTAATCAGCGATAGTTTTGCATTCAGCTGTGAAAATACATCATCATCCATGAACTCAATGTCTTATTTAAACAAACATTTACAGCTGAGACCAACCGCTAACATAAACTACACAGACCAACCACTAGTGTTGGCTACAAAGACCAGCTGCTAATGTTAGCTACACAAACCAACCATCAGTGTTAGCAACAGAGACCAACTGCTAACATTAGTGACACAGAACAATCACTAACATTAGCTAGCTTGTCAATACTGCTATTACAACTACTTCTACAACTGAAAAATATAGTATATATAGTGTGTGAGTAAAACACAGGTCTCAGACTTGAATAAGTTTAGGTCAGTTTACTTAAAGTTTAAATAGTGTGAAAAGCTAACATTATTTTTACTAAACAAAGCACTTTCAAATGTGCATAATTATAGCCGTTAATCTAAACATGCATTTTATGCATAATGAAAGAATATATTGACAAAAAATAATAACCCTACAACAAACATAAAACACTACAATAGGCTAAACAATATCACCATATTTGGTGTTGAGATAATCCAAAAGTAACGGAAACTAATCAAGTTACATTACTTTCATGTTGTGATACTTGGGATACTGACTACATTTGTTTACAAGTAAATAATGTATTTTTAAGTAACCCTTCCTTGTTCATTGCAGTTTGTACATTTGTACCACTTTATCGAGCCATTTTAGGAATTAATTTCAGATTAACCGCACTGAGGAATCCACTTTCACCTGTCTGCCAGCTCGTCTCGTATTTATTTCACTCCATCTATATCCATCTCTCCAGAGTATTTTTATCCTCTATCCCCTCACCATTCACTTTCCTTTTTGCTCCACAGTAATGTACCTGTTTACCTGTTGGGTGGTCTTGAGCCGGGCTAAACTAAAGCCCCAGTCCCTGCAATGTAAGTGTAGAGTAGCTGCTAATCCGATTTCAGGAAACAGCCAAGCCCCCACCTCCCCACCCTCCAACTCCCCCTTGCCTTTCACCATTCCAGCTTACCCCTTCTCCTCGGAGAGGGACGGAAATAAAAGAAAAATGACATTGAAGTAGTTGGAGGGAGGAATATTTAAAGCAGTTTGGTTAGGGGAGTATTTTTCAGCAGGTGTTTGAATACTTCGGGGGTTCTTATAGGCATCTGTCCCTTTAATAAGGTGTGACACTGAGGACATATTACCTGCTCACTGCCTGGTCTCTCCGCTGAGTCCACTCTGCCCTCTCTGGGACGTTACCGAGGCCAAACATAAAGCAGTGTTTCATGGTGCTGGGGCTTATCTGGCCTCTGGAAGTATGTGAGACATGCCAGGAAACAAAGGAGCGTCTCTGCGCCCACTAGCAGGGTGAGCATATCCCTTTCACAGGCCACACATCTCCCCTGGCCTGACTTATTCGACAGGCTCATGGTGGTTTTCAGTGGAGAAAGTCCGCACCTGGAGAGGGACTGACCAGCTCAGCAAATGGACCAGCAATGCCAAACCAGTATCAGTCTCCAACATACTGGGAGTCTTAATCATGGTGTGTGTAAATATGTCATGTTTGTGATGTAAACCTGTTTATTTGAAGCTGCAAACATCTTCTAAACCAACGTGTTTTGAGGAATTTCTAATTCCAATATCAAATATATTTTAGCACACTTAAGACAAGTCATATTTTATTATTTAGTCCAACATGACTAATCACAATTTGCCTAAAGGGACTTTCCAATCTGTACAGCATTCAACATGTTCTGTCCTCTAGATCCTCGAAAGAGTAAAACTCCCCCTTAAAAGAAACTTTCTAACAGGGAAAAAAATGTAAGAAACCTCAAGGAGAGCCACAGAGAAGAGATCCCCTCCCAGACAGACGTGCAACTGATGTCACATGTACAGACCAGATCAGTAAAAAATTAAATTAAATACAGACTTTGATGACAACATTTCTGATACATACAATTATAAAATATATGTAAATAGCCACAATCAGTGCTAAAAACTTAATTCCAAGAGGTTTAAATTAAAATCTGAACAAGTAACAAATCATAAACTTAACAGTCCTGGTCAAAATGTGGTAATACAGTTGAGATTAAGGTTATTTCTATGAAACTTCTTATTTGTTGGAATGACTTCTTTATGGGACAAAAGTGAAAAACATTCCTGAATCCTACGTAACTTTAATATGCACATATTATATATTATAACATAAATAAAATGTAAGTAAAGGTATACATTCTGAAAAAGGGCCACTTATGAGTTGTTAAATTATTAACAGTGTACAGCGTAGTGACCTGCAAGATGCTTTCTAAGGTGCAGATCAGGCTATACGATATGGTAAAACAAAATCAGATTTAGATTGTTTTGATATATCTTGCAATTGTGATATGATTCATGAATAGTAAGTATGGTCATTTTTGCATCACAATTTTCATTTTCAGTAAAAAAAACCAAAACAAAACAACAAAACAAACAAAAAAAATAGATATATTAAAATCATAATGATGTGATGTTTGTTGGAGTTTGTACCAAACAAACATGTTTTCTTACATCAGGAGAACAGGATCTGTAGGCCAAGGCATCTCTGCAGTACTATAATACTTTATTATAATGCTGTTTTGTCACACATTTTTCTTATATCTAAAAAGTGCAGCTTCTGTGACTCCCATCTTGCGTTTGGACATATTGCCATTTTGATAATATCTCGATTCATTGCACAGCACCCGTGCAAAATATCTTATTTTTGAGCCTAGCCCTGAGTTTGTTTTGCAGATAAAACAATATTCTACAAAGTAACTAGTAACTTTAAACACAAAGAAGAAGAAAAAATGAGTTAAATGTAACGGAGAGTAATATAAAAAAACAAACAAGCAATGGTAATATAAGTCGTCAGTACCTAAAATGTCATAGAGAACTTGAGTATACTGTTTGTACTTTTTAAATTTCCACTGCTGTTGAAGAGTAGAGATTGTAAGATGATGGTGCAAATGCTTCCAATTGCATGACCCACATATCAGCCTGCAGCTTCGTTTTGAGGAAAGAAGTGGGCCAGAGTGACAGGATACATGGAGGCTGGAGTCAGACTCTGCTCACCCTGAGGAAAGCATGGCCTCAACTGGCCAAACATGAGCAGTACAACTAACAGCACCTCCCAGCTTTCACTCTGCCTGTGCAGACACTGACATGTGAAACAAATGAAATCTTGCGATTTACACGAACATACAAAAAAAAAAAAAACCTTTTGATGCGTTTATTCCACAAAACAAATTTTGAAGAAATACTAACAAATGAAAAAAATCTGGATAATAGTGTGGCAGTCAAGTTGCTCTGTGAAGGTGCATGAAAAAGGACAAGCCAATATTATACCGACATGAATAAATCTGCTGTAGAATATTTGACATGATGAAATCCCACAACACACACACACACACACACAGTGGTGTTAGGACAGCATTGTGTGTGATATGAGGGGATCGGTGTCACTGTGTCACAGCTGATCCCTGGTGTACTGTCAGACAGCAGAGACCCTCAGGGCCCTCCTTTACTGCTGAGAATACAAGAGTCCATACGGCATCTGTCGTTCCCACTGAAACACAAGCGAGTGCCTGTGTGTGTGTGGGGTGTGTGTGTGTGTGTATTTTCATGCATGCCTCTGTGGGAACATTTGTGTGTGCATGCATGTGTGTGGATGCGTTTTGTGGTGCATTTCGGATTCTGTCCACTGAATCATCTTGTTGCAATGCTGGATTTCCCTAAAATGCTTTTCCCACACCCCACACCCACCCTGCACTGTTTTCCCTGCTCGTCTAAACCTGCCAGCCACCTGCCATTGTGGCTACCCACCTGATTAGCCCCATTCTCCAGAGCTCCTCATGTGTTTATTTGTCCCGTCTTTAACGACAAGCCACTCCAGTTGCAGCTGCTGATGACCTTGGTCTAGCACTCCTGCCACAGTAGGATTGCTCCATAAACGGTGAGTAAAGACTGAGTGTCTGGGGGTTAAAAGCCTCCACTGTCACAAACAAAAGTAAGTAACGGTGACTTGGTTGTGATTGTGGTAGGGCTTCTGTTCCTCCTCGTACGACTGTTTCCTCAGGTTCCTGTTAGAGAGAGCCAAGCTTTATTGCCTCATTCAGAGAGTTACCCACAGCTCTAAAATCAATAATTTGTTTCTCTGTATAGGGTAGAGTGAGATTTGTAAAACGTAAAAGAGAGAGGGTCTGTTTTGTTCCCTGTTTGTTTAAAACATGTTTTGAGTGTTATTGCAAAAGTTTCATGTCTCAAATTAATTTCTAGTGATGCTAGCGGTGTGTTGGGGATGGCAAGGTACAGACTGAAATAACTATTGGATGGATTGTCATGACATTTTGTACAGACAGTCATGGTCCCGAGAGGATGAATCCTAGAGACTTTGGTTATTCTCTGAATTTTTCTCTAGCGCCCCCAGCTAGTTGATGTTTTTGGCTTTTTGTGGAATAACTTCTCAACTATTGGGTGGTTTGTCATGAACTTTGTTACATTTGGGACATTAATGCTCCCCTAAGGATGAATTATTTTAACTTTGGTGAGGCCTTAAGCCATGGTTGCCACCAAATAGTCCATTTAGGTGGCAACCGAGATTTTTAGTTCAACATCCTATGAAAACAGCTGACAGTACTTATCACCAGCTAGCGACCAATTAGTTGGGGCTACTGGAGTCTGGGCTTACAAAGCCTGCTTACGCGATTCTTACAGAAGGTAAGGTGGACTATGAAAAAATGATCTACAACGAAAACTTAGGAGTAAATAGAAGCAGGAGTTTAAGTGGCTAAAATATGACACATAAAGATGTGATGTACTGCAGTGTGTGCTGCAAGTTTCCTCAACTAGCCATTTTTCTTTGAAAACAGTGCTTTCTAGAAACACCACATGAAAATTCATGGGAAAAGCAGACAACACAAGTCACAGGTAAGGAAGGCTGTGTTAAGTTGTGTTAAATGGCCTTTTTTTGTATTGTTTTTACATAAGTTTACATTTGGGCCACCACAAACATACTTCGTCCACCAAATTTAAGAGCTTGGTGGCCTGTTGGGCAAGCACTGAAAAATATTAGCATCTCTCCCTGCCTGAACTTTTGATCCAGTGCTATCATCAAGTCAAAACCAACACTTGATTTATGACTAGACAACAAAACTCGGCATAAGCGGTACTCTGTGTTGAGTGCTAATTAGCAAATGTTAACAAGCTAAATAAAAATGCACGCTCACAATGACTTTAACATGTAAGGCACAGCTCTGTCTGAGTTCTTTTCTGGGTTTTTCTAAAGAAAACACACCACTGGACCATTCACAAAAGCAGTGACTGATGCACTGATGTTCTTTGCTTTCCCCTAATACAGAATTTAGCAACGTCATCATGCAGAAACCTACATCAGGTCAGACGGGAAAATGTTTTTAGAAGGGCTTGGGCAAAAAGCATTTTGAAGCTAAAACATACATATGTACTCTGACCAAAATTTGAATGTTTAGATTTGAATACATAAAGAACACTAATGGGAAGCTACAGAATGATATTTTAAAAAATAAAAATAAATATAATAAATAAATAATGGACCTGCCCTATAAACAAACAGTATGTAAATTCTGCCACCAGGGGTCTCTATCACATTTAAACAATAACAAAAGAAGGAGTTTGACGACATCTGAACTAGCGTGGTGTCATGGGAGTTGTTGTCTTTATTGTTAAACCACCTCTGTTTAAGATGAAAATCTATGTGACATGAGTCAGGCAGGAATCATGTTCATGGATGAGGTAATATCAAAGTCTTACTCGCGTTACGTTATAGCAGTGATTCCCAAACTTTTTCCAGTATGCCCCCCTTTCAGAAGCCAACAAAAGTTTAAGCCCCCCACCACAAAAGTTTCAATCAATTGTTAGCAATAATTGGGGATGGAGCTGATTAAAAAAAATAATTCAAAAGTTAAATTTTAGCAAAATAAAGGTCAGCTGGATAGAAAGAGCAACTCATTTGTTTATTCCGCCTACATAGATCATATTCATTCAGCTTTGTTTCACTCTCTATTTTTCCCCTGGTCTTTCATGCCCCCCCTTGCAGTGGCTCTGTGCCCCCCCAGTTTGAGAACCACTGCATAGCAACAATCAGCTGGAATGAAACACACCATTATCTTGAATAAACTATGGATTTCTTTGGGTTTGACGTGATTGTTGATGATGTACACAACAAAATATATAACATAGGTCGAAAATTTTAGACATTTTAATGCAGAAATGTTACATAACTTTAGCTTTAACTCAAAGCCCTGCTCTATACAGCTTCACAGAGCTGCCTGCATGCATTCTTATTCTTGTTTAAAAAATATGATTTGTTGTACTACTTCATACTTCCCCGAGTAAGAGGGCATATAGTAATAATCACAAACAATACAGTAAATGCATATTGTGTGGATAATTTGTTAGCCTAAATCAGCAACATTTTTAAAGCTTTCAAACTCAATAAACAATAACCAAAAAAGGCCAACCACTTATTTGTTTAACCACTGTGTCTTCATCAGGGCGGCAGAGGAAAAGTGCTGATCTAACACTTCTATAGTTGCTGTGAGGAGAAGCCTCTTGAGAAGGCACCAAGGAGCTCGGTCCACTCCCCGGGTAGACACAGACAGAATCCTCCAGATTAACTGGTTTTCTTAATGTCTCCTCTCTGCTGAAGTTTCTTTCAGGCGGCTGAGAGGCAAACAGACCCCTGGTGAAAGACTCACTCCCCATTAGTGGAGGTAAATGGCTCTTCTGTGAGCAACCGGTTAAAGCAGGGTGGGATAAAGGGCCTCTCCACACACTTCTTCAGCCAGATTAGAGAGGTGACTCTTGTCTCGAGGATGTAAATGTTTATACGGGCACAGGGGAGCACTCTACCGTAGGAACCTCAGCAGTGTCACTGTTACGTTTATCATCAGGAATTCACAAGGCCCTCTCTGGTCGTCAGCAGTGAAACTGCTCATAATAATGCATTTCTCTTTACATTCAATCATCTTGCATAAACCTTGTTTTATTTTTAATTTAAAGTACAACTTAACCTCTTAAATCCTGGTGGGTCGGTCGTCACACTCATGCTGTGTATTCCCCAAAAATACCAAACGTGTATAAAATAATGGATAATACATCTACAAAGCTAACACAGAGTACATGGTACTGCAAACGATTTTAACACTTAAAGCTACTTCAAGTTTAATAAAATTGGAAAAACTGGATTCTAAGGTATTAAAATGTTACACTGTAAAAAAAAATCATTCAGGAATTTAGAGGAATCAACTAATATTTTCTAGTATATATGAAGATAAACATGAAGTTATTTTAATTTGAAGTCTTTTGACTTGAACTGATGAGTTGAATGTATGTACATAGTTCAGTGAACTCATTAAATTAAGTTTAAACTAAGTTAAGAAATGAGACCAGTTTCCCAGCATGCAATTTGATTGTCAAAGGAAGTCAAACTTGTTTGTAATGTTTGCCAGTGTGACTGAAGAGTTGCTGTTATTGAACATGTTTTCTCAAGTACAACTTAGTTAACATCAAGTCAACTTGTTGAGGAAAGTTTATTTGTTTTGAATCATTGCAAATTTATCTCAACTTGTCCTCAAATTCAGTCAATTTAAACTTTTAAGCCAACCCAGACACTAACCTTTTAGGTTAAAACTAATTGGGTTTTTTTTACAGTGTATTAATTGCTGTATATTATATGATTATGTATGATTATACAGTATTTAATGGTTTAATAATTTGTTTCCTTTGTTTATAAATGCAAAAAAAAAAATTCACATGAAGTTTTGTGCGAGTTTCCAAACTGTTACAGTACATTATTTCCCTCCCAGTTTTTCAACTCTTCCTTACTTCTTGAGAGGGACAGAAAAAAAAAGAGCTGCACCTAATCGCAGGCTTATTGCTTCCTTGCCAGCTACCAGCCCCTGATTGCATTTCAGCCGAGAAGTAAATACTACATGCTCAGTTACCAGGTGAAATCAAGCAGGCAGATGTGTCTGCAGCCTCAGTAGACACTCGCTGGACCCTGCTTCTGTCTACCTGTGCCACAGAGTTTCTAGCCAAGTCAGCTGATCCATGTTGCTGAGTAGGTATGTGTGTGTGTGTGTGTGTGTGTGTGTGTGTGTGTGTGTGTGTGGGTGTGTGTGTGTGCGTGCGTGCGTGCGTGCGTGCGTGAGTGAGTGAGTGAGTGAGTGAGTGAGTGAGTGAGTGAGTGAGTGAGTGAAAACTAGAGAAAAGGTAGGAATAATTTAGCTGACCTTTTTAGAAATAAACATGGAATACGGATCTAAGCTAATGAATTTAGATTCAAGAGGCCAAATTTTAAGTAACTGTATAAATCCACCTCCCTTTAATCAATAAAACAATAAGTCAGAGTAATGCTGATACTTCTACCCACACTCTGAAGCATCCATCAGGCCTGTTTGTTATGAAGAGTGTACAAAGGAAGAGAGCAGCAGCAGAGGTATGTTTGCCAGAGAAGGGGTGAGAATACAATAGCTCTCCTTCCAAGGGTCTGTAACCATAGACTCTAATAAAGTCACTGCCTGCAAATAAAGAGCCACTGCACACGCAGCTCGTGTTACAACAACAAGGACGCCATTATACAACCGAGCTCTGTTTTGAAGTGCACCACCAAATGTTAGGGAGCAACAAACAGAGCACAATGCACATTATCTAATATTGATGATCCAGTCTCGTTTGTAGAACAGCTGATAATGAATTTATATTATTGATGCTACTGTCTAGTGTTGGATACGTTCATGTAACGTTGTGTGAGGTTTCTCCTTCAGGACACTGTGTTTCTGTCTGATTCATGCACTAAAAGCTGGTTCAGTGACTGACAAAGTGGCTGCGTGAACTTTTACACCCACATGCTGTCAGATGTGAATCGAGGAGAATAATCTGTCCTGGAAAAACACTCACTGTCGTTTTCTTAACCTCACAGAATCTAGTGTAATTTAAAGGTATATTTACTAAAACTAACAATGCTTATGGTTAATGATATTTAGATTTTTAACATTTAACAGCTTTGATAACATCATTAAATGTTAAGTTGGTAGTTAATTAAATTTTAGCCATTAGTTTTTCTCTATTAATAAACAATGAAACGATAATTAATAATGTTTACTAAGTTATTAGTAATGCTATAATTTCTCATTAGTTGTTGTAATATAAAATAATTAGTCAACACTTTGTTAACAGTTCATAATTAGTTGTATTTAGTTGTAGTTATAAAGTTGCAGCTGATGATTATAATACCTTTATGTCCTTTACATATGTGAACTTACATAAGTAACACACTTATTTCAGCCCAAGTCATGATATTTCCTGAACCGAGGACCACTGACCAAGCTGCCATATTTGACGAGTTGGGAGTGAGAACTTGTTGTCTATAAACAATATTTGAGCGGCTATTGTAAAAGTTGCAATCACAAAAACAATCAAGTTATCATTTCCATTTTGAGCGTTCTTTTAATAATTTTAATATTATTATATTACATTAATGATATAGCTGAGTTCATCTAAATTAAAAACTAATGCAAACAGACCTCCTTTGAGGTAAAATACAAAAATTTAACAATGACTTTCCCTCTTAAACACTTATCTGTATTGTGTCAATAGTTGCATTAACCCAAAGTTTGAGAAAGCCTCTCTTTGCAAATTTCAGGCCTCCCCGTTGCTAAAGGTTGTGACCCCACTTTTTATTTTTCCCGGGGCTGTTGGGTTAATGAAGTAACAACAAACTGGGCCTGCGGCTAATTTGGAGTGGCACTTCCTGGCCCCTCCTGTCTCCACGAAGACGTATTTCATTTTCTCTTATCTCTGCCTCGGTCATGTGGCTTTCCGCATGGACGCCCATGTCTCCCCCAGTTGCACGACTAAAGGAAACTTCGTTAATGTCATTAATCTGCAGACCAGGACATGAACCAAACACGTTTAACCTCTCTGGGCAGGCCTCTGCCACTGAGGTTGTAGTGACTGTCCACACACTCTGTACTTGTGGTTCAGCGTGACGTGTGACAATATGAGATTCTCTTGTCCACATCAATTTATGTGGGACCGACGTTCAACATGAAGCTAACAAGTAGCCTTTTGCAAAAATAAATGTTCTGAAATGTTTTTGTCCACTGATGTCAAAGTTTCACCAGGAAAATAATTTATGACAGACGTGGGAAGTAATTCAGCACAAATACTTTGTTACTGTACGTAAGTAGATTTTTCACATATCTGTACTTTACTTGAGTATTTATTTTTCTGACAACTTTTACTCTCTACATTTTAACACAAATATCTGTACTCTCTACTCCTTTTTCCAAATCTGGCTTGTTACTTTGGTTTTAATGCATCTGATGGCTATTATTGATAATTAACAATACAGATATAACACAACGAAAAGACACAAAAGCTTTAACAAGAAAAAAATGACCTAACAATACTAAAAAAACAACATAGACAATACGAAAAACAACATAAGAGAGGTAAAAAGACAAATGAGATGTAACAAGACAAAAAAGGCAAGACAAAAGACGTAAAAGACATAACAAGACAAAAAAGACCTAACATGGCAAAAAAGATGTAGCAAAACAACACACAAAAGACAACAAGACGAAAAACGACATAAAAGATCCAATAAGATGACGCAAAAGCCATAACAAGATGACAATGACATAAGGAGACTAAATGGCAACATAAACAAGACGAAAAAGACATAATATGACAAAAAAGACTTAACAAGATGAAAGACAACGTAAAAAAGATAACAGAACAAACAAGACAAAAAAGATGTAGACAGAAAAGGTGTAACCAAAAGAAAGATGTAAAAGACATAAGACAAAAAAGACACAAAAAAGACAGAACAAGACGAAATACATCATAAAAGAAGTAACAGGACAAACAAAACAAAAGATGTGACAAGACAAAACAGACAGAGAGGGAGACTCAGTGGCAGAGAGGTTCAGTTAGCTTTGCAGGCAGTTAAAAACAGCCTGTAGAAATGTTCTTCAGATGGTTATTTTTGACTTTTCTTTTACTTTTATTCTTTGAGTCAATTTCAGAGCTGATACTATTCATTTTTAGTAAAAAAGTTGAATCAGTACTTCTACTTTTACCAGTCTTTTTTTTATTTTACACAATTATCTGTACTTCTACTTGTGTAAAGATTGTGTGTACTTTCCCCATCTCTGCTTTATGATGCTTTTCAGCATCTGAACATCCATCTCTTCTAATCAGCCTCACTCGAGTGAACGGGTGTGTATAGATGACAGCACTCTCACTTCCACCATGCACATTTAAACAATGGTAATGTCAAAAGACTGCTTAATGACTAATCAGGTGGCTGTGATTCATGCCTCATTCAAAGCTCTTATTCACACATTCCTCCATGCAGCTCCATGAATGGACACTGTCAGGCCCGCATGTCATATACTTTCATTCATAAAGAAGAAAACAGGAGAGGGGAAGGAACCTCTCTGGTAGGATGGGTAACCCAGGGGACATTTTCTTTTGTGTGGCGCTCAGCTTATGGGGCCAAATGCCAGCAGGCTTACCTCCACACTGTCTGTCTCAGTGTGTCCCCCTTTCCTTTGCACACAGTAATTAGGAGGATCTTAATGGAGAGGGGGTTTATTAGTGTCTGAGGAAGGCTTTAAAAGTCACTTTAATTAAGGGGGATTCGGCAGACAGCTTGTGTGGCGATGTCACCCGTTTTATAAAATCCTTGTTTGGACACAACAGGAAAATAGAAGTGGCTCTTTAAAAGGAAAGGGGGAAAAGAGTTTTCCAGAGGAAGGCCGTCTAGACCTGCGGTCAGAAACAGAATAGATACTCTGACCCTGGCTGAGCATTAAGATGACGGTCATTATCTGCCAAGAAATTCCACATGTGTTCATGCAGGCGGGAGCAAACACCCCCTCCTCCTCCTCCTCCTCCTCCTCCTCACGAAAAAAAAATCAGCCAAACAAACCGCCCGCCCCTCTGAAACTGTTTCATTCAAAAGATAACCTCACTGCTAAAATTTTGGGGGGGATTAATTTATTCTCAGCATATCCTATGGCCATTCATGCAGGATATAAAATCCTAGATTATTTCCTGCTTGGTTAACCCGCATCCGGCCAGTCCCTCTCACAAAGCCATTCTAATGTTGCCATTAGTTATGCTCCTCTGGTGGCCAAAAGATTGATCCCAGCGACTTGGAATCCAATAAATGTGTACATGAATGGCAGAGGGAGATAACACATTTCCCACAGATAGTGCGAGGGACCGATCACTGCTGAAACATGATTGGAAAAGATGTTTAATGATATAATATTTGAAAACATTAAATTCAGCATTAAATTCTTCAATAGGGTTTTTTTATCGTTAGATTTTGTGTGATGAAGGAAAAGGAAAAAAAAAATTGGGGGAGAACCTTCTCGGTCAAAACAAAAAAAAAGAGGAAACTACCAACCCATAAAAGCTCGTGTTGTCACAGACATCATGGGGCTATAAAAGTGGAGTCTTCCACAATAACTGCAGCTGCTGGGAGCCTACAGAGGGGATCTGATAATGGGCCCGAGGGGAAACGACAACGCGCTCAGGGACCTGGGATTGTCAGGAAGACAGATAAGAAGACACAGAACAGGTTATCAGCTAGTTTATGAGGTGTCACTCAGCTTAAACACTCACCTGTTCTGCAGGAAAATCATAGAATCACAAACAGGCGTCCCATTAATTCATGCAGGGATCGTGCTGTTACGGATCACATGAATACAGACATCTTTTACACCTTTTTAAACCAGGTCTCATATGACAGTAAAGCATTTTACATAAAAGCATATTTTAGTTTTACTTACTTATTACCTCGACTCAGACACAAAAATGACATAACTCTGAAGAGTTAATGTAACGTCAGGATTTGACGTGTAAACCAATGTGACATTGGTGGTTTCAGCCACTGTGAAAACTGAGAAAGTGTCAAACATGGTCGAATATTAATGCTTCAAATCAAATGAAAACCAAACCGGCTCTTGACACTCACAAGAACTATATGTCCAAAACTGTTTTGTTTTTGTTGTTGTTGTTGTCTAATGAAGTGATATTGTCAAAGTTAAAGGCAAACTATGCAAGATTCTCCCAAAAAAACAAAACAATCTATAAACTCAAAAGACAAAAATAGTCCCTCTCGTTCATGCCTTCACATTTTTTCATTATTTTGCCGTGCTCAGGACATTTTACCGACCCGTCGGTATTTAACATCCTAGCAATGAGACTCAACTTCTTACCTGTCTTTCTGGGGTGTTTACAAACAGCAAATCCTAACAAATCCTATTTATTCTACCTTTAAATGTCTATATATATTACATGTAATCTGGATTATGTAATCAGATTACAAAAATAAGAAACTTTTTTCGTGATAACCAATGCTCAGTGAACTCATGAAAATGTATCTCATGTCTGAGATACAGAGTTTCTTGGACACTTCCATTCCATCAGGTGCAGCACCAAGTGGCTTACCTGATGGAAGGAAAAAGATCTCCATGCAAAAAATGCATTTTATTTGCATTGAAAATGTTTTAAGATGTTTAAAGAGAAAAAATTATATTTGTTGAACACAAATTTTTGTGGTTCTGTCCATTTTTAGTATCAGGTGCATTGTTTTCTATGTTTGACTTTGAAGTAATACAAATTTTAGGTTACTTTTTTTGCATTTGAATGGATTACATTACTAATTACAAGAATTTAAATGTAATTTGTGTTCTGTAACTGACTTAATTTCAAAGCAATCTTGCTCAACCCTGCACATAAACAGCTCTGGCTGGATCAATCAGCTGTCACAACACACACAGACTCCTTAATTGGCACCAATGATTCGACAATTCGGAGATTTTCCTGCTGTATAAGCTCCATCAAACACTGAAGAACATGCAAGCATGGAAATATCATCTGTTTGAAACTTGTCTGAATCCTTTGAATTTCACACAAAGCAATGAATTATTTTTGAAAAGAATTTGTTGTATGTTTTGAGTGGACAATAGCTGAAAGAGCAGCTTGACTGAGATAAATGGCATCTGACCTGGGAGTAGTAGTGATGTGCCTTGTGGCACTACTGGACAGGTGCTCTGAAAACACTTCCTGTGTAGGTGGAGAATAGTGGCGTCACCCTGGGCCATTCTGAAAGAAAGTCAGAGCACAGAGCTTTTGTTGACAATAAATTTCGAGGCCCCCAGACAGCAGCCTTTAATCACTCCACTGTAAAAATATAATTTGTTTTAACTTAAAAAAGTTGGTGTCTGAGCTGCCTTCATATTTTAAGTTGACTGAATTTGAAAAGACGAGTTTAAGTAATTTTGTAATGATCCAATACAAATAAATATTTCTTGTCAAATTAATTCACTTGTGCTTGAGAAAACAGTATAAATAAGATTAAGATATTAAACTGAACCAACAACTATTCAGTCACACTGACAAACATTACAAACACATTTGATTAACTTTCACTTTTATCAGTTTTCTTTTAACATTTCCTCAGTTTGGACATGTTTAGAAGTCAATTCTAACTCATAACTTTTCCATTATTGTGGAAACTAACGACTATGATCTTAAAGTGTATTAGACACACAGCAAGTTTCCATATATGTTCTCTATTTAAAAAAAGCATCTCAGGAGAGTTTTAAACTCTTAAACAAAGCATGCTGGGAAGTCTGCTAATATATGCTGGTCATGTTTCTTAACTTATATTAATGAATCGAATGAACTCTGTCCAGTGCATTTATTCAACTTATCATGTCAAGTCAGAGACTTTAAGTTACAACAATTCATGTTTGTAAGTTATAACATGTCCTGAAAATAATTTTAAGTTTAATTAACTTGAATAAATAAAACCTGAATATTTATATTAAGTTAATGAGAAAAGATTAGTTGATTCCATTAAATTCTTGTTTGCTTTTCTTTTCTTTTTTTTTTCTTCTTTTCTTTTTTACAGCATTTGAATGGTTTTGTACTTGTTTGCTGACAGAATGGATGACTGAGTTGGTATTTTATTCTTAATGCAAAGAGAAATTGCATTTTCCACAATGAAACCATTCAAAACAATAAGAGACAATGCCAAATTCTCTTTTCCAGTGACTTCCTCCATACATGATAAGGATCACATCATGAATAATTAAAGAGTTTTTTTTTTTCTGTTATCATCTTTATGCAGCTTGTCCATAACACAACATAATGTACAGAGAATGTATGCTTACTGAGATGGTTAATTGCAAAATATTTCTAAAAACTTCACTTTGTCATGTCACTCGCAGTGCATTATAGTTTACTTTTACGTGAAATAACATAGTTACATGACATGCCTCAATGTGCAGACCACGAAGCCACTAAATCAGAGAGAAATGTTCCTCTCCATAAAATAAAAAAATAAAATAAACGCAGCCCAACTGCAGACTGCTGAACTGCATGGCTACATGCTCCAGATTTTTTATCATTATTCTTTCACCCACATAAATGATCAAAACAAATGACAATCTCTGTGCAAAGAAGAGACGGAGCCCACAAAAGGGAGTCTGACAGCCATTTCCACAACAGATGTTTTTACAGAGGGGTGTCTTCTCTCCGCTGAGCAGTCTCACACATGAGAGACCCCCAAAAGCTTCAGAGAAACGTCCAGAAAACCAACATGTAAATTTGTAACTGCCATGTCTCAGACTAGCAGGCCCACGCCAATTTTATTTCATTCGGGGGGGAAAAAAAACAAGGAAATAAAGGAGAAAGAGTTGTCCAAATGTACATGTATCAGTATGGATGATTTAAAAAGGCGGAGGGATAGAATTAGAACTTCAATATCAGAAAAAGACAACAGACAACATCGTTATGTGTTATCATGAAAAGATAAGTCCCTATTGATCCGGGTTGTGGGCAAAGGCTGCACTATTGACAGGAAGACAGAATATGTCGCCGGGGCAATATTTCATACATTTGGCCTGTTCACTCCATCACTGTGAGAGGGTGTTTTTCTGGGCTGTATATAATAACACGTGTGCTCTTTATTTCCCTCAGATCAATGGTAATGCGAGGGGGGCCACACAAGATGGATGCCACAGGCAGGTTAACCTATCGACTGCTGAACAGAGACACACAGGCCAAGACGAGGGAGACCAGCCCATTCACTGACATAAACAGAGGCCAGTTGTGTTTTTGAATACTTATTGCACCCATCTGTTCTACCTTATTATGCCGAAGAACACTGTTTTCTGATTTGGATTTTTACTCAAATAATATAATATCTAACATCTTACATTCACCATGTGCATCTTTCATATATTTGTCTACTGTATATTTAGTGACTGCATATTCAAAATGTCTGTATCACTTTACAATAAGACTACCCTTATAAATGATTTCTAAATATTTTATATTCAAATTGTTAATTAGGTTGTAAACACTTTATAAAGCATCAATAAACAAGTTATAACACAGTTTTCACACATCTGTTTGGGTTCAGTATTTGGCAGAGCTCAAAAATTAGGATTGCCTGCTTGCCTGGGGCAAATAAAATGCCATATCAGGCAAGTCAATCTAGCAATTCGCTTGCTTGATCAGGCAAGTGGTAAAAAAAAATAATTAAACTCTTAAGCTTTTTTGCTAATCAATTAAGGGTAATAAATTCAATCTTTTTTTTTTTTTTAAAGTAAATTTTCATGCAAAAATGACAGAAAATGCTGCTTTCAGCATCTCAAATATGGAGTTTTTCTGCTTGTCTCAGTTTATTGTTATATTAAATTGAATATATTTGGGTTTTTTAAATGACAAGACCTTGAAAGACATCACCTTGGACTTTATAAAAAAGGGATTGACATTTTACACTATTTTCAGTTTATAGATTTTACAGCCCTAGATTAAACATGATGACTAACTTTAGTCTTCATTGTTATTTGATAACTGCTAATAATTAAAACAAGGGCAGGTAAAAATTAACTTTGAGCAAGTAGATTTGTGGCCCATTTGCCCAATTGGGCAACAAAAGAAAAAACATAAACCTTGAACCCTGTTTAAGATCCATTAACGTGTAAAATGGTGCATTCTGAAAATGTAAATGTAAACAATATTGCCAAAGCCTTAATGTGTGAATCGGGTAACTTAGTATGTTAATTTGATACGTCAAATGAAACTTTTTGACTATTAAGAAATGCTGAAGGTGATTAAATGTTAGTAACTTATTTACAAATATGATTATTTACAGATATGATGAAGCTGACAGGTATAGATGCTGCAGATGGAGAAGACCAAGCATGCAACACAAGCAATGAGATCTGAGGCTTAACAGTACAGATAAATGTGGGCTCACTATTTGGCAGGCAGCACATCACTGTTGCCCCTTTTATTATTGGTTGTAAACAGCATAGTAATGATTTAGAAAGTGTTGACAACCCAATTAATAACCTACTCATAAAAGTAGGTACATCAATTGGCTTTTCTTTTCTTTTTTTGGTCTTAAATAATTAATCTGGTCGGTGAAGTTGAAGGGGAGGGAAAAAGTGGCAATGGGCAGCCTGGTGACCACTTCCTGGAGACAGTACAGGAGGCAGACGGGAGGGCAGGCTAGCCCACACAGGTGGCCCGGATCTGGTTCAGGTCAGCCGCATCCTCAGACAACCAGCCAGCTAATCTCATGCCCGCGCTCCAAGTCCCTTCAAGTCACTTAACCTGCAGCTCTTGATGAAGAAGTGCGAAAATTAATTAAAAACATATGCCAACTTTGATTTCACAAGTGTTGTTAATACTGCACTTCTGTAAAAATCGACACAATAACGCTTTGAATGACACGACCTTCAAAACCAAGCAGAGAGAGGTGAAATGATTAGTAAGTCTTAGATTTGATTAAAGATGGGTTATGATTGTGAAGGAGGCCTTATATTGTAAAAGTTTCAATTAATTAAAGTGTACTGTGCTTGAATTCACTCTGTAAATGCACCTTTTGTGATGCTTTGGAACAGATATGTTGAGTGTTTAAAAATTTTTTAACAAATTTTCTCTCCAAATAATGTGCTGATCCCATCTCTGCTGCAGGTGATTCAACTGTCAGATAATTCTGAGCCTTTCTATTGTGGATTCAAAGCTACACATTCACTAAGAAAATACAATAAAATCTAAATATGAAGTCACTCTGGCTGAACTGCAAATCGAACGTTAATAGAATAATACTGCTCTGACAGACGGCGCTGAGCATTATTGTCTAAAGTTGGGTAAAGGGTAATTAATTTGGCAGTAAATCGTTCAGTGTTTTGGTGACTCTGATGAGAATTGTAAAAAAGACTTTCTTTTTTTTTTTTTTTTTTTTTTTGCTCAGACATCCCCCCCAGCCAACCCCCCAGTCCCCATTGTCTGTGTGAAAATGGAAATCTGTGCCACCAGTACAATATCCACATTATGTGCCCTGCCTCGACATTGTTGCATGACATGCTTGATTGTACCCTGGCATATAGGAGCAGAAATGAGTAAACATACCATTAGCACATATTAGGGTTTGACTTCCACTTACATTAACATGAAATGTATTTATACGTTATACTTTTTGAATTATTTCTTTAGTGTTTGAATAAAATACCTCTTAGACATTTGTAAAACAGTCTTGTTCTTGTGCTTAAATGCAGAGGAAATGCATTCATTTCCAATTTCGTTTCCTTTAATATACTGTGTGTGCTTTGGACAAACTGACGCGACCTATTTCAAACTTACGTTACATGCATTTGATAAAAAGTTAAGTAAATATATTAAATAATCCATTTTACTGTCACCATTTTAACTCAACCAGTCTACTTGTTTCTGACTCCCTTAATGACCATTTTAAATAATGATGTAGCTTAAGGCTAAAGGTGCAATATTTTCTTTGTTATTAGTGAAAGTATATGATATTTGTATCCACTGATTTAACTTATTGTGTGAGTGTTGGTCTGTATATGATTGTACAATGATTAGACAGATGAATAATTCTCAGGATGTTTGTTTCTTGTGGAACTGTTTGAGTGAGGAGCGCGGCAATGCAGGAGACAAAGACAAACAGCCCAAAAAAATATCTGTTTAAAACCATGTCTCATACACAATACACAAAATATGTTTATTTTCTTGATCAATTAGTTGTATGATCTATATAATGTCAGAAAATGATGGAAAATGTCACACTTTCCCAGAGCCTAAGTCTCCTTCAATCAAATCAATAGTCCAATACTGACAGATATTTAGTTTAGACCTGCAAAGATTAGTGGATTAATTGATTAGTCAACCGAAAGAAAAATAGTTGCCACTATTTTGATAATCAATTAATCAGTTGTATACATTGATTTAACATGTTGCTTGTGTGTGTTTATACTGTATGTGATTATACAACGATTAAACACCTGACTGCTTCTCTGGATGTTTGCTTCTTGCGATACTGTTTGAGGAGGTGTGCAGCAATAGCAGGAGACCAAGACAAACAGCCCAAAATAATATTTTAACCTTTATCATTAAATGGTTCTAACTGCAAACTGAAGATAATTCCACATTTTTTTTCTGTATGAGGCTGCAACTAATGATTGTCAATGAATCTGTTGATAATTTTCTGGATTAATCAATTAGTTGTTGGGTCTATATAATGTCAGAAAATGATGAAAAATGTGGATCGGTGTTTCTCAAATGCCAAGGTGAAGTTCTCAAATGTCTTGTTTAGTCCACAACACTAATATATTCAGTTTACTGAAGGAGTGAAGAAACCGGAAAATATTCACATTTAAGCAGCTGGAATCAGAAAGTTCTGACTTTTTTTTCCTCAAAACTCAAACCAATTAATTGATTATCAAAATAGTGGTTGATTTATTAAATCACTGCAGCTATAGTTCTGTATTCATCTTAGTTAAATTAAATGAGAAACTTTTATTACTGATTGGATACATGAACACTGGCTGAGGATGCTTCTGCATTTCCCTCTTTCATTCACACAAAAGCCTGGACTCACACAAACTGCTTCGCCTCTGCACGCACAAAGATGTGAAGCTCTTGCTGAAAAAGGCAAATCAGAAAAACAGACCTAATATAAACAACTTTAATTACATAAAAGACTGCTATCTTTCAAAATGAAAGATATCAATCTTCCACCACGTCAGCTACTGTTATTTTGTTATCAAATATAAGTACATGGATGTTGCTTCTAATTAATGAACTCAACACACAGCCTCTGTGTTTTAAGGTTCAGGTGTGAATCTGTTTTAAAAGTGACAATAAGAGTATTTCACCCAAGATGCTATTAACTACTGTTGATCTGATATTAGCAGTAAATCTCTTCAGTTGTTTTGTTGCTCATGGAAGGCGTCAAAAGCAAACCATCTCTCAGAGAAATGGATGAGGTCCGGCTGTCACTAATAACTCAATGCTGCCACCTTGTGTTGAGACAGCTTTTACTTTGAAAAGAGGGGAAAAGGAAACCAGTTTGAGCTTTACCATTGAAATCTGAACTGGAAGGACACAAATTATTATATACAGGATCCAGGGTGGCTTGGAGGTCATTCATGTTTGGGTCACACTTTATTTTACAGTATATTAACAAGATATAATAAGCCTTTGAGTCAAATTAGACAATTCTATATAATAAGTTATTCATTAGACAGTGTGAGATCCCCTATTGGACCCTTGTTAGACTGAGTTACAGGGTAATTTGGGACACATTACAACAGACCTGTACTGGAAACTAAAGTGAAATCACACATCTACAACTTGAGACACACCTTCTTTGACTGGTCCTGTACTGTTGGCAGAGTAACCGAGACCGATGCCTTTACTTGGCAGACCTGGTTCACATGTTGTTTTTAAATGAGGAAGCAGCAAATTTGTGATTTCACATTAGTTTATAGTAAAGTTCTGCTGTAATGTGCCCCTAATTTCCCTCTTAAAAAGAGTCTAACAATGGGAAATAATACACTTTAGTTTACAGTACAGTTGTGTTGTAATGTGTCACTAATTATCCCTCAATAAAGTCTAATAAGGGTCTAATAAAGAGTGTAATACTTTCTAATAAAGACCATGTTATTTCTTCTTTTTGTCTAATTTGAAACTTCTTGTTACATCTTACACAACACTGCAATTAAGAATTCACTTTATATGTATAGTATAGTAAGCAAATGTCTGGAGCTTGTGTCTGCACAATTTTAATGCAAGTGTGAACATAATATTACAATGTACTGATGTTACTGAAAGTGTGCATGTGTATTTGTGTGTGTTATATGGCTTGCAGGCTGTTCTCAGTGTCGGCTGTTAACACACATGGAGGAAACCGAGATGCTCTCCTTTGCTGTAGATTTTACACGCTCTGCCCTGATACCTCAGCCCCACCTGTCTAGCCATGAGCTCATGAGTTGAAACAGAGTTCAGCCAAGTTGAGAATTGTTCTTGCTTGTTTTATCAGCGGCGTGTACCATATTTCCCCATGAAATACTACAGCCGGCAAGGGATACCGCCAAGGGAGCGAGGAAACAATTGAATGGGCATTAATGATTTACAGGTACATATCTGCTATAATACCAACACAGGCGGAGGTAACTGAGAGCAGGATCTGATGACATCACTGATGTTGCCTCAGATAACACCTTGATCATCAACTATGTATGGATCTGGCAAAAGATATAAGATAATGTCCAAGTGAGAGTAGACTATTTACTGGCTCAGTGTAGGCTAGACCAGTGTTCAGACACTGAGTCAAGAACCAAAGATGGGCCACAGAAAGCTTCATATTTATTGAAAAGAAAGAGTGATGTATTTAAAGCCTTGGTTTTCGGTGGAGCATGAAAAAAAAAACTAAATATGATCTCCTGGAGACAAATGTTTGATGACAACTGGAAGGAAAAAATTATTATGGAATCAAATATTGATGCAGGGGTCCGTTCTTGTTTGTTTTAGCCTATTTTGATTTACTTTGCTTGTTTTTGAGAACTGCTTCAATTTTTTTGAAAACACAGGGAATATGTTAAGAGTTTAATGACACCCCCCTGAGATTTCATCACACATCTTGTGGAAGTCTCATTAAAGTGATACTCCACTTTGTGAGAATAAACCATTCAGTATGTACTCACCACTATGCCGATGTGATGATGGGTGAAGGTCTTCAGTTCACAAAACAATCCTGGAGTTTTAGGAGAAACAGGGTAGCAGCCTCATCCAGTACAATGGCAGTGAATGGTGACCACGGATAAAACGTTAAAAATAGCACACAAAACATCTCCATCCTGCTTGTGTGGTCTAATCCAAGTGTCCGCGAGCCGCGACATTAAAAATTAACCGCAAAAGACGCCATTTACGCCATGTTTTTAGCTGAAATGTCAACTGTAGCATGTAGCCGGTAGGATGTAAACATGGCGTCGATCTCGCGAGACTTCCGCACGTGCGTCCATTAAGATATATACGAAGTCTCGCGAGAGCCAGGAGGTCATATTTAGTTTTTTTTTCATGCTCCACCGAAAACCAAGGCTTTAAATACATCAATCTTTCTTTTCAATAAATATGAAGCTTTCTGTGGCCCATCTTTGGTTCTTGGCATTAGATCATTAATGACAAAACTAACAAAGCAGGGAATATTGGGCTGAGAAAATGGTACAAGTCCCTGTCCACGGTCTTGAGAGTTCTCATATTTTTTTATCCAGGGCTGCAATTTTTATTGTCAATTAATTTGTCTGTTATTTTCTCGAATAATCAATACTTGGTCTATATAATGTCAAGAAATTATTAAAAACGCCACACTTTCCCAGAGCCTAAGGCCTTTAAATGTCTTGTTTTGTCCAATCAAGAGTCTGAAAATTAGGAATATTTAGTTTAGAGCTGCAACAATTCAATCAATGGATTAGTCAATCGAAAATAAAATTAGATGCCAACTAATTTTAGAATCAATTAATAATTTTTCTGCTTTTCTTTGTCATTATGATAGTGCATGAAGAGTCTCAGAGTTTTGGACTCTTGGTTAGACAAAAGAGGCTATTTGAAGACATCCCTTTTTGCTCTGGGAAAATAGTGTTGAGCATTTTTGACATTTTTTTTGACATTTTATACACTAAACTAAATTGTTAAGATAATCAGCAGATTATTCATTAGTGAAAATAATCTGCAGCCAATTTAGTTTGCAATGATATAAACAGACAAAAACAGAAAATCTTCACATGGGAGGAGCAGCAATAAGGAAATGACTCAAATAAGTAATCAGTTATCAAAATAGTTTCTGATTAGCAGCCACAAAAAAGTGTGTCCATGCAGAATATGGGTTAATTTCTAGTCCAATAGGAATTATGCAGCTATTGTGAATGACCTTTAATTGATAGAAATGTCCTGCAGGACTTTTTCTATCAACTGACTAATCGATCAACTAATGGAAAGACAAAAAACATGTTCTATTGATAGATTTAGTCAATTAATTAATTTGTTGGCAAATCATTTCAGCTGTAATGCAGTGCTGCAGTGTATAATCTCTATGTTCTAGTTTTCTTTGTAACATTTAAAAATTTAGTCGTCAAATTTTAATTAATTTTATTATTTTAATTAAAAATATGGCTGTTGTCTCTGTTTCATCTTTGGCTGGGTTGCACCAACAAGGATTCATTTTTAAGCCCAATTAAATCATGGCTTAACTTTAAATGATGTTGCACCAAACTTTAAAACTCATTTAAAATTAAGAGCGGTTTAACTGCTCTTTAAACCTCAGCTTTTTTTTTTAATAAACCTAGACAACATTATTTAGTTTCACCAATACTTTTTTTTTTTCACTTTTACCCAGCTAGTAATCAATGTAACCATTTAGCTAGCAATGTTCTGTTAACTTTTAAGCTAGCTGGCAAACAATGTAACATTTTGTTAACTTTGTATCTAGCTAAAATTAGACAGGGCATTGTAACCAGGAAGTAAACCTGGAGGCTAGAAAAGCTTTTTCAGGGTATGCACCATGCATATACTATCTAGTTCAGAATAAAATTAATATAATATGAATCTAACTTTTTAGCTAGCCAGCAAACAACAAAAAGTTTTATTAAAGAGTACAAAGCAGCTGAAAGTAGCCTAAATGGTCCCCCCTTACCCCTTTACACTTACTATGTCCTGACAGCACTTGAATTTATTTTATTTATTTATTTTTGTTTACTGAAATTTGGTTGAGCAAGCATCTCAATATTGATTTACATCACGTAACTTGGATTTACTAAACTGAGATACACTTTTAAGGGTGCAACAGAGCTCTAATTAATTTTGAATCTGGATTCACTTATTTTAAACCTAGTTTTGCTTAACTCTGATTAGAACAAATCTTAGATTAAGTTTTTGGTAGGTGTAACACAGTCCTTATGTCATAGTTCCACACAACACTTTAAGCCCATCTTAACTTAATCATACCAAAGACGTTTCACATATACATACATTTTCAAAGTAATAGCTCCCTGCATTTTTTAACCAGATGTTTTACAGCCAGCGGAAATGACGTGCCTATGTTTTGAATCGTGCGAGCTACCATAACAAGCAGCACGGATGGAAAGCCCGTAACCACTGCACTGACCACCAGCTTCCCCTTCAAACATTTGGGGCAAACTTTGAGTTTGGTGTCTGTAAATTGTGTCACAGTAAGTTTTACTCCACTAACAGTCTCTCCGGTGGTTGATTTGGCATTAAACGTTAACCATCAGCTAGCAGTTGTTGTTAGCTAACCCACTTAACCTAGCTAGTGCTAGTTCGCTAACGACCCAACCTTACCGTTATTTCTGGATACGAAGATGAAGTTTAACCTTGTCGACGAATCAACATTGATAATGTTGAGAAAATGTGACAGGTCGTACGAAGTGGATAATAACACGGCTGTCCTTAGATGATGATAGCGTAGCCATGGCGCTAGTAATTAACCATTACCGTAATGTTAGCTGATAACTAACGTGATGTCCGAGTAGCTGCAATGCTATCGCAGGCAACTAAACTAACGCTGCAAGGTTATTATTATGTACATGGGTGGGATGCAAAAACATTGATGACATCAACGATACCTACAAGGGTTACTTTAAAATTAGGTGTGTTATTATTCAGTGTGCAATATGAATATTTTACTTCGTAATTGAATTTTAATTTGTGCAATGTGCAATAATCAAGGATATTATCATCATTCTAAAGTCTCCTTCCTAATTTTGTATTTCCCCTGTTTATAGTGTTTCTATTTTTATTTTTTTTACATTTTCTTTTGTTTAAATTGTTTATATTTATTATATCTCCTATTGCACATAGTTCAAATCTTTATTTTTATGTTTTTTATTGATGCTTCTTTGTATTTTTGCTATCTACTTTGCTGTAACACTAAATTTCCCTGTTGTGGGGCTAATAAAGGGGTATCTTATCTTAGTAAACCTACTTTGCAACTTAACGCTGTAGTGATTAAGTTCATAGCTTCCTCAAAGTTCGTGTTAGTTAGTCGTTGCATCCCGACTAATTTGACTGGCTATTTTTGTTGAAATTAATTGTGAAGTCTACTAACTGATGAGTTGATATAATAGGGATGTCAAACATACAGCCCGTGGACCTGATCACATCCTGCCAAAGGGTCCTATCTGGCCCACTTGATGACTCTGCAGCAAGGACTATGAAATGTCAAGGAAGTCATTAATTCCAGATCAGAATGCAGTTCTCTAAAAAGAACAAGGAATGATTATTGTGGTCATACTTGTATATACTGAACATTGTGCAAACAGCAGCTTCAGTACAGAATCATCTGTATCAGACTTTTGCCTTAAAAGAATTTTGGAGGAACCAGGGTGACAAGATGAGAATGGATGAAATCTGGGGCAAGGGAGTTGGGGTCATTCATGTCAGAGGGATGATTTATTTAAATTTGAATCGTTTATAGTGACATCAGACTGTAAATCTGATCATTTGTATTTAGTATTGTGAAGATCAGCAGATTCTGAGGATAATACACACACGTGACAGGTATGATACAGACATTTTACGCATCTTTTCAGCAGATAAGATTGTCATTTAGCTGTAGGAGCTAATAAGTTGATATGATATTTTTCTTAAGACATTCCTTCCTCAGTGCCAGCTACACTCTCCATCATGTGGTTTAAACAGGTCCAATGATATCAGTAATATTATGTGATCAATGCAAGACAAGTGAACGTCCACACAATGTACTTGTATGTCTTTATATTAAAAAGGGGAAAAAATTGGAGTTGTTGTTATTTGTAGGTTATTATGAAATGGTTTTACTGGTCTGGCCCCCTTTGAGATTAAAATGGGCTGTATGTGGCCCATGAGCTAAAATTAGTGTGACACCCCCTGATGTGCAAAAGTCCACCAGCGTCTCACCACGACAGCTTAGGATGCTGCAGCTTTCACAACCAAGCTTTCATAAGAAACGCTTTTGTAACCTGTCTATGTATGTCCGAGCTTCTGGTGTACTATTTTTGGCACAAGGGTGACAACTGTTGTGTTTGGTTCTAGGTTTGCAGTCACTGCTGCTCATCATAACTGCCTTGACCATCCGCTGTAGCCAAACTCCAATATTTCCTCTACTGCAGAGCAGGAGAACGCAATGGATCTCCACAAAATCATTCATAGTGCACTGAATGAATTTATTCAGACTTACATTCCCGACGCAGATCTCAGGTAAACAGTCCCTCAGCATTTTTTGCATCCTGCCAAAAAAATTTATTTCAGTCAGTTTTACGGTAACTTGTGTTTTGTATGATCGAATGCAGCACACTGGATGACGTTCTTCTGTCTTACATCACTGGAGTCCTGGAGGATCTTGGCTCCCAGCACAGTTCAGAGGAGAACTTTGATGTTGAGGTCTTTGCAGAGATGCTAGAAGCTTACATACCTGGCTTTGCTGAAATTGAGAGGTAAGCACACAGTCACACTTCTTTTAAAATGCACTGACTTTCAAAATTGTTGCAGGCAATCATAATGTTTAGAATTGAATTGTAAGTTTCTGATTATTGACTTTTCTGTCTTGATTCATAATCATTCAAGAGAGAATCACAATGTATCCAAGAATTGATTCTTCCTCCGCTCCGAGGCTGTCATAAACAAGGGCTGTCAAATATACGGATGGGAATTAAGAGCCAGCCGTAAATTGTGCAACCCATCGGAATCATATGCGTCCAAGTTGATCAACTCAAAAATGTTTTTCCGACTGTTGCATATTGCAAAAGAATGACTTCACACCCATGCATCTACATAGCTGGAAACAGTCCAAAGCGTGGTTTCATGTCACGAAAAAAGTGCTGGTTGTAATGTCTGTAACATGACCATTTCAAGTAAGGGTGTAAACGTCAGCAATAAAACACAGGGTGTTTCAAGTCAAACGATCTAAATTTTAGGCCTTAAAATGTCTTGAATATGATCTGAATATGATTTTGTTGGTTCTCAAAAAGTGATTGGATCAATGAAGTTAGCGTTACTTATATAAAGTTGCATTTTTCAGGCTCACTTTCAAAGGTGTTTTTGGGAAATATTTGTCGTAATCATGCTGTAACAGCTACAAAACCAACATGAAACTGATAACCACCATAACTCCCCCACCCCCCACCCGAATGGTAAAATAGGCCTTAAAATTACGTTTATAATGAACTTAAAGGTCCTAAAAAAGCTTAAATTTAACTTGTTGAAACCTGCAGAATTTTTTTCTACTCTGTTCAATTCCCATCCTTAGTCAACTACATGACTCTGTCATTTATTGTTACTATTACATGCCTGGAGGTGATCATAGATTAGGTTGTGTGCGCATGACCAATGATGTAACTTGACCGCAGCAAATCTTGCACATTACTGGACCCATTAGTCTCTTTTTTTGGGATGTATGACTACACTCATGGACCACTCCTGGTTGCAGTGATTCACAATTTCTGAGAAACCTTAAAAAAAACTATATTATAATCTATGTATAACCTCTACTAAGTGCTGGCTCCTCCCTCCTCTGAGCTGGCCGTAGGGGCCACAAGTCATCAACAACTGCTAGACTAAAACTTACTGATGAGCAATGTTAGGGAGTAACTAGTTAGATTACAAAATAACAAAATAATAATTACACAATAAATGTTATTGTAATCTGTATTGTAAGTATGTGATTAAATTACATTTACTAATCAGAGGGGTTTTTATCTGACGATTGTTTTCAGGTTAGCTGGGAGAGTTTTGCTTTCTATTGTAGTTACAAATGTGCTGTTTTTATTTTGCAGTGTTAAAGTCTGTGAAATGATGTTCAGCCTGGCTTCAAAACTAGCCACTGCTCGGACCTCAGGTAGTGCTTTTATTATTATTTCTAGTAGTATTGTGGCAGTCTAACTCTACGTAAATGGTTCTTGTTTTTCAGAGTGTCGTCAAAGTAGTCATTGAACAAATTAACTTTATTGGGCAGTGACACTCTTTTTAGATGGTGATCATCAGCCCAACATTTGTACTACAGGGCACTGATTTTAATTTGTTTCCTCTTTACCCAACAAAGAAGACACTGTGCCTAAGGCAATAACACAAGAGATTTCATTGAAACTCATCACCCTGCCCAGCGAACCTCCAGGAAGAGAAACACAGTGCCTTAAATCCCAGACAGAGGGCGCCACTGCCAAGGTTATCATTTCAGCACACATCATATTCCTTTTCTTGTTACTATGATTTCACTTTTACTCAATGTGTCCTACTGTTGATAATGTTGACACCAATCTAAATTCTAGAGTTAACATGACTGTGTGTTTGTCCAGCCGCCAGTGTCTGAGTGGGAGGCCCAGGAGCAGCACCTGCTGGAGATGTTTCCCAAGTGTAGTCTGTCCGAAGCTCGCAGTGCCCTGTCTATTGCCAAAGGAGACATGGAGGAAGCTGTGCGCCTTATCATAGAGGGCGATGTCCAGCTCAGCCCCACTCCTCTCAATGTGAGTCTCTGCTACACACAGAAACTGTGCCACTGTGTTTCATTTCAGCTGCAGCTTCCTTGGTATAATGTCAGCAGTGTGATTTGATGGTATGCTTTTGCCTCAGGTTAACCATGGGAAGAGTATTTCCCCACTGGCAGACCAGAAACTCAAAGAGAGCATCCTCGAGAAGTGAGTGAGATTGGTATTATCCTGTGGAGGGTAGAACATCTTTGTTTCTGTGTTAATGACTAGGCTTCGTCTCCATAGGTACATGCTGGTGGACAATGAGGATGATAACAAAACACACCGCCCCGTCGCCCCCAAAGATGTAAGCCTCTGCTTATTCTCTCTTATTCTTCACTTTATCAAATCTGTGTCATGGAATAAAACCAGCGCATTCTGTTTTTTACAGGCTCCGAAGAAGCTAGTTCGGTACCATGGCAACCAGGTGGTAACCACAAAAGGAGAGCGATATCAGTTTGTGAAGAAAGAAGAGACAGAGGACATGAAGAAGACGTATGTCAACCTCAAGCCTGCACGAAAGTACCGATTCCATTGATGACGAGCACAATACTTGTAAGAGCAGCTACTGACAATTATTGTTTACACTATTTTTTAATTTATTAAAGCTCATTTAGCCTGAATTAGTTAGAATTTTCTCAAGTAAAAGAAGATATTTGTTCTTGTGTCGGTGGCTTATTTTAAAAACCATTATATGCCTTGGTTCAAACGTTTTATTTCAGTGTTTCAGTTGCATCACTTCCTTGAAGAGCTTTTGAAATTTAGTGTGATATTTTGGTGAGGATGTTGTAACTTGTGTTCTTTGTGTAACAGCCTAACCTATCTACTTTTTGCCATCTCAGCAGGTCTGACGTTGCACTGACATTTTCTTTTTTTTAACGTCTTAATTTTCTTTTTCTTTAACTTAGTACAATATAGATTCATACTTATGACATAGAGTTGTAAAGATGAATCAGTTGTCATTTCTGTAAATAAGTTCTAGTGGTGCTGTAGAGTTTCTTCTGGACATTCAAAGTCTCGACTGCTTTTATATGTACATATTACATCATTGATGCCAATTTCATTTAAAGTTCTATTTTTACATCATGCAGGAATACAGTGCTGCGAGTACGTTTGGTCAAGCCTGGCAAGGACAGTTTGTTGTGCTACAAAATGCTTTTCAAATGAAACACTTGTCCGACATGTATAGATATTTTTAATGAACATTTGTGTACCGCAGTTAGCTCACGGCAGTCCTCACCTGAGGGAGTGTGACCTCCCTCAGTCGGATACCGATGGTGCGATACACTTGTCCAGTTTGTAGTACTTATGATGCACCTACAGCGTTGTTTATTTGGACTATAGTGTGCACAGCACTGCAGGTTAACTGAGATATCTGAATGATTTTACCGAAGAGATATTCTTTTCTCAGTCTGTGTTCCAGGTTTGAGCAAAACTATTCTGATAACTTTGGACAAGGAGGTTTTGTGCTTTCAGGCAGTTGAGTACCACTTTTAAAGCTCCGGTTGGGGAGTTTATTTTTAGCCTCATTTAGCAGAAGTTCCATAATAACCTTTAAACATAATGTAATTGAAGTGGTCCAAGAGAAAGCTAGACTTCTGCTTCTCCTCTTGGCTCTGTTTTCAGGCTTTAGAGAATCTAGTCCGTAACGAAAGACTTTGGCCAGTCACAGGTTGCTTAAGATGGTTGATTGTTGAGTTTCATTTCCAAAGCGTATTTCACAACCTGGAAATGAGACTAGACTCAACAATCACTCTTTCTTCAGGATCAGTTATTGCACCTAATTGTCGTCATGACAAGTAAATATTATGCAAGAAACTTAGTTCACAAGAGGAAGGCCACGTTCCTGGTTATTCTTTATTATCTTCTATCATGCCTTCAAGCCAAAATAATGGAAGGGTAATGTGATAAGAGTTTTACACTATATGCCATTATTTTTTGTTGTTTAATAACATTATTTCTATTGTTTATCATTTCTAAAATGGAAAACATTCAGATTTTAGAGCTGCATCAATTATTAAATTAATCACCAACTATTTTGATAATCATGGATTAGGTTGAATAATTTTTTCAAGAAAAAAAAGAGTCAAAATTCTCTGATTTAAAAAAAAGACCTTTGAGGATGCCATCTTGGGCTTTGGGAAATGATGATCAACATTTTTCACCATTTTCTGACATTTCATAGACCAAACAACTAATCGAATAATCAACAGTGAAAATAATGATTAGTTGCAGCCCTATGAGATTTGCTAACCTGTGAAACCTGCAGGTCCTTGAGCAGTGCAAAAGCAAATGTTTAATATTCGTCAGTGACACTAACTAAGGTGCACTAATTTCGTACACATCTTAAATATCATTTTATTTGTCAACTGTAATAGAAAATACTGTTTAACTATCACTAAATTCATTTGGTAATTAATTTTCTAGCACAACAAATTCAGTTCTCAAGGGGTGCCCAAACTATTACAACACTAACTTTTGGCATATTGACATGGGAGGTCTGTGGTTGCCCCCTAAATGTTAAGCGAAACATGCTGCTGGAGGACTTGATTTTAAAGTTCATTCCAACAGCATTGTCTTTATTTTTGATATAGATGTTTAGATTTGCAAAGTCTCTGATCACGTATTTATTGTGAAGAGGCCTGTGTGTGCTTTTCAGGGTCTGTTTACATGACGTTACCGAAGTTGTCCTCTATCACAGCTCCTTCCATCTTATTTGTGTTCCGTGAATTTTGCTTCGCTTGTGATTGTTGGTTGTGGAATTTTTTATTATGATTGGGTTCTTATTTGATTCTTGTTACTTATATACAGTATATTATATCAGGATAAATGGGTTGGTCAAGTTCTTTTTTTTACAAGTATATGTTTATTATAACAGTTTATTTGTGTTCTCCTTTCCATCCATTTGGAGCAACTGTAAGCTATAAGTTTTTGATTGGTGGTAAAATATAGTTTTCCTGAGTGTTGATGTAACACAATCGAGTGTTGAAAAGATGTGTTGTTACTGATACTTAGTGTTATCAGCAGCAATGTTGTCTTTAATTACTATAGGATGGTGTTACTGTAGAGCATCTGTTCAGTTATAACCCTGCGCTTTCAGGAAACCGCTGACGCACAATTTATAGTCAATAAATACTAATTTTTGTAGATCATTCACATTGTCTTGTTTGATTTATTCACTCATATTACTTGAAGGGATAGGTCAGATTATTTGATGTAGGGTTGAATGAAGTACTTAGACACTGTCAGTTTATTAGCCAGAGTGGAGGGCGGTCGGCATGCCCCCCATTTGGAGAAGCAGAGAGGAGTGCCAGCATGGAAACTAATCAGGGTCAGCAACAGGAAGTAATTTAGCCACTTAAAAAAGGTCCACCTAAAAAAATCAGTTTAAGTGTACACAATATTTAGAATACGATTTACTTTGCATATCAGACAACCTTTTCTGATGGGAACCTGCTCGCTTACAAGTCAAATAGAGCTTTCTACAAACCAACCAAATTCCATAGAAAAAATCTGCAATTTTACCCCAGACCATGAGAGTTGCTTGTCTACTACTGCCTTGATCTGTTGGTTGGTTGGTTTGTTTTATTGTGTGACTTCAGTGTTTTAAAAGGATAGTTCGGGTTCACCAAAGTCACACAATAACACAACAAACTGACGGATTGAGGCAGCCGTAAACCAGCAACTCCCATGTTCTGCAAAGCAAAATTGCCATTTTCGCCTAGCGAGTGTGTGACAACAGTTCGCTGTCAGAAAAGGCTGTTTGATGGCAGGTAAAACTGTGAAAATATTCTAAACATAGCACACACTTAAACTAATACGGATTGTTTTAGGTGGACCTTTAAGTCGCTAAAATACCTTTTGTTGCTGACCCTGTCCACATCTGCTGCAGCTAATACACTGGCTGTGGAAAAGTACCTCATACAACCCCACATCATATCTTTCAGCAGTCATTCAGAACTCAGCATTATACAACTTTGCAAACAAACTTTAATCAGAGGAACAAGGAGAGCATATACTGCATGTTTAAAAAAACAAAAAAAAATGGGCTTCCATTAATAAAAACATGCCTCTATCTCTATGAACCCTTGTCAGTCCCACATTTAAAGCTGTGTAATGCCAGAGTGAAAACAAAACATTTTGACCACAAAATAAAGATGTAAAAAAAATCAAGTCCTTGCAACACTTAGTGCCATGCCACCATAAAGCAAGGCACATACAGTAAACAGGGTTATAGAAGCAAGAAATTAAACATAAAGTAAATTCTTTTCATTGAGGAAGTAGCCCTGTTACATCACTGTGCAATTTGTAAGAAACAGATATGCACATTATCAGCAATTCAAAGGTTCAATCTAATCAGACCAGTGTTTCCTGGTGGATTAAGTGCTTCGGTATCCCTATTTTATAGTTCAACACATACAGATTCATCCGTTCATGCAGACAAAGTTCTCTGAATATGGAGATGCACATCTACTGGTTTGTATGTTGGTTTGGCACATACAGCACAACATGAAATTATCCTCCCCTTTGTTTAACGTACATTTTTAAAACTGAGAGCACTTTAAAATCGGAACCCTTCAGAATATGGCTGCATATAAGTAAAAATAAGTGGATTTCTGAGGATTGTTAACCTACAGTAATCATAAGAGCAAGTTTTCACCTGGAATTGGACTTCTGTACATATTGCAGTAGAATTTTTCTCTCGGATCGACTGCATTTAATACAACATACTGAATATCTGTATTGTAGCAGTATAGTGCATGGACCAGGTAACAACAAATCAGGCTGAACATGCAACTGCAAACTTTGACCACTAGATGGTACATTATGCTGCACTGCAATGGCTGAAACATAATCTACATCCTGTCGGATCATCCTGCAACTTCAGTCAGTTAATAACATATTAACATAAATCATTTGAACAGTTCACTTTAATCACTTAGAACAGGTTTAACCATCATGTTCCCAAGAAAACATTATCTGTAATCACTGAGAAGTTTCCCCACAGGCATGAACTTACTGTATTTTCTTTTAATTCTAAAAGTTAACTGTATTTGCAACTAAAATTGCAGTATGCAATTCATATTTCAGTGCCCTGTCACCTATTACTGGTAAGCAGACTAGCACACCCAATAAAGTCCTTGAAATATAAATCAAACAAGCAAGAGCATAAAGCACATAGCAATCACTCAGCTAATATAATTTAGCTGTAAGCAGCCACATTTTCCTTCAGCTGAAGATATGAGCCCCCTTTTTTTAACACCCACACACATATTTTTTTTAAAATCATATTTCATCACTGCTTTTAATCACTGTACTTCAGTGTTTTATTACCTTTTCTATGCTATCCTTTTTGCAACAGAGAATTCTTCCCAATCACTCCCTAAAACCATGCGGGTAGGCGTGGAGATAATGTAGATTACATTGACAAATATTTCAAAAACAGAACACCTGTCATCTTTAGTGGTATGAACCAAATCTGTTTTAAAGCTGTCTTTGTGATAAAGATGGAGAATGCAGTACGGTCATTCCTATTATGTGTATATAAGAAATGTCCTGCATCTAACTGATGTGTACAGTATATATATGAAAACGCACATCCCTAATATATATATATATATACACACACACACACATAATTCCCCTTGACTCATCCATTAGTGGTCAAAATGCTGAGGTTGTTCCAAAGGTACCGATCTCAGACAGCTTCTACTGACTGGGTAAACAAATGCACCCAAACACCCATTAGGTTGAATTATGAGACTGCTGAGACTGGTTCACATAAATATATGTAGACTTGAACCAAATTAGGCCTCCTCTTCAAAGACATCTTCAAGTAGGTGAATTCCCATGAGATTTTTCAGATGCGTCTTCGGTAAATTGTTTGCGGTGACCATGGCACTCGGAGACAACTTAAGCAGAATGGTTTCGAGATGGCCGCTTATTGCCATGCAGTGACACGTAGCTCCAAAGTCAGAATGTGTATTACACACGCAGCAGTCTCATTTTCCACACGCATACCGTTTCAGAAGCAGTCTACTGAACAGTTTAAAGGTTGCGGCTCTAACTGAAATCCTGGTCATATCGGCCCTTAATCATTGTTTTCAGTAGTGGTCCAACCTGCAGGAAAACAAAAGGATTCTTGATTAGGATGAGCTACTTCATGCAGCATGCAAAAAAGTTAGCACATCATGTAAAAATATAAATAAAAGCAATATGGAATCATTTTTAATCCATTTTGACCTATATTGAATTGTTTGAATCATTATCCACTGGTGTGTTGAGAAACGTTCTTTAACTGCTGGACTATTTGCCCGTGATACTATCACCAAGCTGGTGTTTTTGAAGCGTTTCACAACTTTCCCAGTCTTTCGTTGCTCTAGTCCCAACTTTATTTAAATGTGTTGCAGGCACCAAATTCAGAATTTGTCTATATTTTACAAAAAACAATTTTAAGTTTCTAATTTTGAACATTATAGATCTTGTCTCTGTACTGTATTTTGTTAAATATAGGTCTCAGAAATATTTTAAAGAATCTCTGCACACCTGAATGTGTGACAGGTGCGTAAGAGGAAGATTCAACTCGAAGAAATTGGAGAAACTCCCACACAGTCTCACTTCCTGCTGATATATTTATTAAATAACATTTTGGTCCTTCATCAGCCTTCATCAGGTACCTGATGAAGGTTGTTTACATTAAATACAGGTTGAAAAGGATTCGCAAATCATTCCATTATGTTTTTATTTACATTTTAAAATGTCACAACTTTTTTGGTATCACAGTTGTTCTTTGTTTTACTCACTGTCTCAGACTGCATGTGTCTTTCCTTTGTACTAAATCAGGTGCTCCATAAATATTCACAGTAATTGGGTTGCTGGAAGGGTCAGCATGCCCCAGGGATTTCATGTAACAGGTGACCTAAATGTAGATCTGATTTGATGTTCTAGAAACTGTCAGTGTGACATTCATGTGTGACTTATGCAATCAGTACACTGATAGTAGGACAGAGTTTGTATAAAAACAAGTGCTTTTACCTCATGTGGGTCTCCAAGTGCTTCTCCCAGCATCTTCTCAATATTTCTCATGATGGCCACCTTCTGATGAGCTCGCAGCGGGTATTCTATCCTCTTGGGCGTGGGGGCACCCTGAACAAATGAGTCAAATAGGTAAGTGATCATGAAGAAACATGTAAACACAGCACAAATGTTAAAATACTTGTACGTACTTTGTACCAGAAGTTAACAGTGATGGTCACTCCACCATTCAACAATGATTCAATGTGATGCCACCTGAAGAGAGAAGAAAATATAAATAAATCCATCAAACTTTGCCTCAAGGAGGAACTTTCTGTAGTTCTTCTTGTCACCAAACCTATTATTTAATGTCACCATCACATATGCAAGTTAAAGATTGTTTTAGAAATTATGAGCTGTATAAGCAATTTATTTTATTTTATTTTGCAATAAAACTAAATATCAAGTGTGAAAATAAAGGTGAACTCTTGAGTAAATACATATATTGCCAGCAAAAATGACAATAACTGGTTGGGTTAAAGAACATTTATAGAAATGCATTTATTTATTTTCAATATATATTTGTCCTGACTGATGTTTTATAGTTTACTTGTAAATTTTAAATAGACAGGTACGTGCCGTCATGTGTCACGTAGCCTACAGTCTGTGTCATGATGAATTTACTCAACTTCCTCTTGTAGATTAGACTGATAATTGCCCCATTTTCAACAGCTCATCGTTTGCCCAAATATTGCTGGAGTTTCTTACAGCATTCAGTAAATAAATTTTTAAGACCTCCCCAAACAAGAATTTAAGACTATTTAATACTTTTTAAGGCCTTTTATTAGTAAATGTCTATTTAAGACTTTTTAAGGACCTACACCCAGACAGACAGACAGACAGACAGACAGAGTGTGATGGGCAGGCACAGATCATCTCAGGCATGTAACTGTGGGAGAAAGAGACACTATAGTAAGCAGGTAACACACTTTTCTAAGTGGTGACAACTCCCGAAAATAAATGCCAATGCAAGGAAACGTAATTACTGGGTGTAGACATTACGAGCGGGTGCAGTGACAGCTTGCCAGACTAACTTTACTTGATCTTTGAGCTCATGTGCATGTAGATTTCTGCTTGAAAACTGCAGCTACAGAACACTGTTATATATATATTTTTTGGTCACCAAACCAATGTAAGCTTTGCTTATTTTAGAATTTAAGACTGTGCAATGACATTTTCTGTGCATATAATTTTTTTCTTGCTTCACATCACTTGCCCTAAATCAAAAATACTTCCAAACAATGGATGATAATCCGTTTTGAAGGACTAGTGCCTAACCTGCTCCAGAGATTTGATTTTCATTTTGCACATCTACTCTCTGTGGGATATTACTATTCTACTCTGGACTGCAGCTACAACATCCAAGAAATTTTGCACAGGCTGCAGGGTGGCTGGCTGTTAGTTTAGGAAGCGCTTGATATGATATGCAGCAGTTTTCTATGAGTGGAGCACAGATTTCAAGTCGTATCGTCAATATCATAGTTGATCATGTTCACTTAATTGTGGAAAGCCAAAATCATGATTGCGATTAATATTCGATTAATTGTGCAGCCCTAGCTCCAACACATCAACTTTATTACCAACAATTATAACTGCATTACACAGTGGTTACTTTTGACAGCACAAATGTCTGCCAATTCTGGGCCGATCAATAAAGCAACAGTAAACACACAATAATGATAAAAAAAAATTTGACGAACAGCATGTTGAGCAGTTAAATCAAAGAATAACATACTGAAATGCAGAGAGCATGAAACACATCAACTAGCAGTTCATCAACAAACTCAATGCTGTGGAGATAATCAGCTGATTTAGTGGTGGAGCTGCATTTTCTACATCAGTGATGTTGGTATACATCATTTCTAAAGAAAGGCTGTTCAGAGGTACTGCTTACCAGTACATGGGGATGTAGAGCACGTCTCCTGGGCCCACAACAGCCTCATAGCCAACAACATTTTTAAACTTGGGAAACTTTTCATAATCAGGGTTATCGAAATCAACCTATAAATGAAAAATGGACACTTTACAAAACATGAACATAAATATACATCTGTCTTCTTTTACTGTAAACGACATTTAATTCCATCCTACTTTTGTGACACACAAAAAGTCTTTCTTTAGAATATTGTACCATTTTTTTACAGTCTGTATGTGCTTATTTCAAGTAATCTTAACACAGTATATTCATAATAATTTTCCTTAAAGGGATAGTTCAGATTATTTGATGTGGGGTTGAATGAGGTACTTCAAGGGAAACCATTGTTATATAATAACATCGCACTCACCAAATCAACCAAACTCCAATCAGTAATTTTATCGTGCAGAACGTAGGAGCTGACACGTAAATATAGTGTACACATAAAGTGATATTGATTTCTTTAGATGGGCCTTTTTTTAAAAAAAACCTTTTGTTGCTGACCCTGTTCACAGCAGCACACTGCTTAGCTTCTGTACTGGTGCTCCTCTCTGCTTCTCTAAGCTGGGGGTGTGTCAGTCGCCATCTACTGAAGCTAATACACTGACTGTCAATAAGTACCAAATACAACCCCACTTCTAATAAAACAAACCATTCCTTTAATGGTTAGTCACCATTGTGTAATGTATTTGAGTGGATTCCCTCTTTCTGTGAATTATTTCTACCATTACAGATAAAACTAACTGAACTAAATGCTATGCTATTACATATACGAAGTTCAATAGCTTACTTGGCTTTGCCTGTCACAGGGGTGATGCACAGGGTATGGATAGAGACATTCAAACTGGTCTGGAGGGAAAAGGATGCATCTCTTATGGCCTTTGATCTGTGCAAAGAAGTTCTGCTGCTCGTCATAATGTGCTGGTGTCACGTTGCCTGTGTGGGAGAATATTAATAGAAAGTGCGATGTGTGGAAAACACCGGGTGCGATGACAAACGAGGAGCCATGTTATCCTACATTGTATAACAGAAAGTGTGACACTGGATTCCTTATGTCGGTTCCCTTACCCTCCATGCCTATGAGCAGCAGGTTGGATGTCAGCTGTCCCCAGTTTCTCTGAGCTTGCTGCTTGTTGATCCAGTTCCAGTTGAAACCGAGGAAGTCAACAACAATCTTCTTACCAACTGTGTCATTCAGGGTCTGCTGCAGATAAACCCTTGAAGTGCATGAGAAAAGTGACATGCAAAATGCATGAGACACTTTGTTTTACACACAGAGACCTGAAACAAGTCACAGTGCAGCTAATTTTCAAAAGATGTTTCTGCAGGATATAAGCTTGTTTATATGGTTCTTGTATTTCAGCAGACTGCATCTCACTGAAATCATGAAGAACGTTGACATTGAAGGAAGTAGAATGTGTAAATCCAAACAGATAACAGCACTGATGAGTCTTCGTAAGTGATCTGGGAGTGTGCCGCCAGGCCAAGTCAGGTCACAGGAATAGGCTTCTACCTTGAGTCTTCCACATAAATGCTTAGTCATTCGCTCCACTTTCCTGTGCTGCATTACATTTCATGAGAGAAAACACCTCTCACTGTCAAGCACACCTGGCTGCAGCACTGACACATCTTGTTCCTGACACTTGGCTGTTTGAGCTTCAAAGAGAGGGTTATGCTTAGATTGGGCAGGGTTAAAATAAACATAGCTTAAATCATATTCCTGTTCCTACAAAAATCCCCCTCAATAAATATATCTTACCTCTCCTCTCCTCCCATTTCCTCTGTTCTATGCATTTTATCCACAAATTCAGAGAATTTCATTTCCATTCGTCGTGACTTGGGGACAAAGGTCTCAAAATTAGCCATTTTCTTCTCATCATAATAGAGGAATTTGTGGTTTTCTGCAGTGTAAACGGAGAAGTCTCCATTTCCAATGTTCTCCTGAAGGTATGCAATGTCCCATTTGAGAGCTGGATACACGAGGTTTGTATCTGTTAAAACCACCGGTTCCTAAAAACAGATGAATGACATTTTAATTCAGCATTTTTACAAAAATGTATTGTAAAATGTGCATTTATACCACTGTAAAAACAAGCAAGATATATAAGGAATATTGCACAAAGTTCCCGATATTTTAGGAGTCAAGGACCCCTTACAAGATAAAAAAATATACCAGGGACCCCCTCATGTATATCCCTTGGAATGATTTTGTTCGAAATATGTTGTGGAGTATTTGCCACCATGTCAACAAAGAATACCCATAACATGCATATGCATACATCAAGAGAGTATATTTTACATAATATACAATAAATATATGTATTTAAAAAAAATAATTGTAGAAAAAATAAAAGAGGTCTAATAAAAACAAAAAAAGCAACAATAAGCCTAGCCTGAAACTCGAATCTGAAAGGTCTATAAAATTGTTTGTGGAGAGGAATTAGCTTGTGTATGTAATGACAGCTAAAAATCTAATCATAAAATAAATGCAGACCATAGCCTTGACTATAATTTAAATGAATGAACCTGAAAAGTTTTCACAGATGCCCTGGCAGAGTGCCACATGCCCCTATTTGAGAACCACCACACTAAGAAATTATCTTTATCTTTCTTATTATCACGTGATTATAGGATTTAAGTTTGTTTGTTTTTTTTGTTTGTTTTTTTTACATCTACTATAGTTCCATGAAATTGCAATTAATAGTTTTCCTTTAACATCTTTAACTATTAATGTAGTTCATATAAAATATTAAATTAAATATATGAAAAACTGCAAAGAAAAAGTCCATTAAATTGTTATTTTATTCTTCTAAGAGTAAACGTGTAAACATTAACAGTTGCTGCATGTCTGTCATCTTAATTGTGTCACAACATCCGCAACCCGCTGTCTAGAAGAAGCTTTTAGACAAACGGGAACATGAATGCATCCCACGCAGTACATGTACAAGTGCAGTGTGAGGCAGTGGACACACTCAGCTCCGAGGGCTACGTGACTAACTGAACGTACACCGGTGGGCGCGCTCCCGTTGCCTGCCTGTGTCACACTGCACCGGCTCTCGGTTTCACTTTCAGCGGGAGATGCAGGGAGGTTGAGGTCCCAACAAGTTTACATGATGTTGAAAAAAAACAACCACATGACTTACTTTAGTGTGGGTTAGTATATAAATTGCGGCTTATAGGTTTCTCTGTTATGTTTGCAGCTGCCAACAACGAAGCAACCGGCTGCGCGCGATGCTCCGAGGCTTCAGATATCGGTCTTTATCACTGCGTGTGCTTATTGTAAAATCAACTTTTTTTTGTCGTTTTAATAAATAAGATGGGACTTTTTTTGATACGACTTGTTGGCATGCGGGGACGAGCCCTGTGTGTGTCCACGGGGTTTTCTAACGTGATCTAATACAGTGACAGTATGAACAAGCCATATTTGGATATATCAACGCTGTTCTCTCGCACGAGCGCGTGTATGATTGGTTGTTGGTTTTGTTTTTTGTTTTTTTTTAGAATAATAAGGCCGCTTGATGCCAAGTTTAAGCTAAAAAGGAAAAAATAAAGAGGTCATGCCTGCCAAGAGCCGTGACATACTTAACTTTTTAAGGGTAAACCATAAACGTGGTAGTTTCATTCATTAATGTATCACAGTTGATGTTTGAAACTATCAAATGCCCAACAGCTCCTGTTGCACTTGACAATAATCTCCAATTCCTCATTCCAAATAAATAATGTTCACTTGCAGCCTGTTTTTAATTATAAAATGTGCAATATTACAAACCATGTCTATTACAGGTAATTGATGGATATGCTAAATATTACATTATGAATATTATGTTATATGTTCCTAAATATTAATTGTACACTATAACAAACCATAATATGAAAAACAAACAAAAAACAGTGTTTCCTCTGTATTAGTTAGCTGCGTACCACCACAGAAAGGAAGTTACAACTACTGCAACTGTAATTCAGCCTTAATGTTATCTATAACTAAACTAACTGTGGTTCAGATGATTTAGAAGTAATGGTCATATATTGATTAAAAAGATTTTGACATTACAAACTCAACTTTAAACATACCTAAGACCCAAACATTAGATATGAGACAAATAAGATTTAAAGCACCACAGCTCTATCAAAATTCTAGAGAAAACACTGAAAATGGTTTTGAAATTGCATGGGACAAATATTCTTTCCCTAATATGTTTAACAAAGAATTTGCCCGTTTTTAGGTGTCTTAATATTTTCACCTTACTTGAGCCACATTTTAACATCACAAAGTTCAAATTTGTCTGCGTGGGTTAGATTGACAAGATTGTTGTTACAATTCTTGTAAACCAATTGTCAAGAGCTGACAGCTGTAGCTGTTAACACATTTTTGGTCTGTAACTGGGTGAGGCACTTCAATGAAGTCATGTCAAATGTTTGCATTTTGATAGGAATCATTAACATCAATAAGCATCAGCTCGGTGAACAGGTTCACTTATCAAAACACAAACTTATAAGTCAACAATCACCATCGCTAACCAGATGTCAAACTACCAGATGTGACATCCCTGATTGGACTGAACTTCAATCCCAGTAAGCTCTGCAGATTTATTATGCTGTCATTCCCAAAACTAGGGCTGCACAGTTAATCAACATATCAAAATCACAATATGATCAAGTGCAATATCCAAATTGCAAAAAGAAGCTGCAATGTTTTTGATGAAGGAAAAATGTGAGACACAACAGCATTATAAAGAAGTACTGTAGTGCTGATAAGGTGTCCTGTCCTACAAATCTTTTTCTCCAGATGGGACAGACACCAACAAATGTCCCATCATCATGATTTTCAGAGGATTTGAGGAGGTGAAAATGAAAACTGTGATGCAAAAATGATCATTCCCACTAACCATGAATCATATCACAATATTAGTCAAAATAATCCCAATATTATTGCTTTTCACCAACCTCACCCAAAACTACAAGAGGCTACTGATGGCAAGAACACTCATACTTTCACAAAAGATTTATATTTATATACATATGATGTGTGTGAGAATGTGAGAAATCCCATTCGCAATTTAACTTACTTTGGGATGTAATTTATTGTCACTAATGCAGATGTAGACGACGGGGCCAAATCCTTACAACCGGAAAGATGGAACCGCGAAATGTGGGGATTTTTTTTGGCTTGAAAAATGGCTAATTGGTTACTGATTAATAGCCTCATCCAGGGCGACACAATTAAGCGGCATGTTATCGCAAGTGCAATATGGCCAAGTGCAAAATCCAAATCGCAGAAGCTGCAATGTTTTGATAAAGTAAAAATGTATGAGAAAACAGCATTATAATTAAATACTGTAAACCAGTTGTTTAGCACAGGACCCGACAAATGTTAAATCATCACGATGGAAAAATAATCGTTGCCACTCATCATGAATCAATGCATAGCAATGGCAACGGCAACATGTGTCAAAATAATCGCAATATAATTTTCCATATCGTGCAGCCCTTGGATCAACAAGTCATCAACTAATCAATGAGTTCACTAATTGTTTCAGCTCAGAATCATTTCCCTGCAAGGACCAATATTAGAAGCTACAAGACATAATCCTAAACTAAATTATATACAGTTCACTGCACATCTTACTACCTTGCTATGACGGCACATTAATATCATTATGCACACTAATAACTGCTTCTGATTTTAACCTATAATATCGTTTGCAAGCTGCCGCTCTTTGCGTTAAACTGTTATTAAAACAGGACTTACAGTGCTTTCTTACTATGAAACGATCCCCTTGATAACATTGGGCATACATGGCGTGTTACAAGTTGCAGAAAGCTTAACTTAGTGGGTTTACCTCGTTGTTTATCAGCATGTCTGCTCTGGGGTCCGTATGGGACAGTCTGGGAATGGGCTTGGTTGGGAAAGTATATTTCCTGAGTTGGGACTCATCCCAGCCCCGGCTCTGGACGCCAGAGAACCCGGTGCAGCCTTCACTTTCCACCGGGTCAGCCTCCACCACTGTCGCTGCTGCCATAGCCGTCGACAAGCGCTGATTAACCGCCTCCGTCCTCCTTACAGAGACAACCAGAGACTGGCTTTTCTCCCTGACTCTACCCTGATAGACTTCCAAGTCAGCGGCAAGAATATCATACAATTCTGGCCATGCACTGTTAATAAATTGATAAGGCAAACCGTGCGGCTCCGTCGACACAACCGCTCTCCTCTGCTCCTTTCCGTGTAGGTGTTTACACACGCAGCTAGAAAACAAACGACACAAACTAAAATAGTCAAGGAAACATATCAACAATGTCATGTTTAGAAGATCGAACAGCGACACCCAGTGCACAGGGTGACTAAAGGCTCATGTTGTAATAATGTGTCTCTACCACTAGAGGGAGTAATTGGACTTGCTTTTCCTGCTGTTTTCTGCCCTCTCTCAAAAAGGAAACTCTTGATTTGCAAAATTCTCGCGAGATTTCAAAGCATTGTTTCTTTATTGTGCCCGTTGTCTAAATTCATTATGTTGTAACATATGACAATGTTGTGGTTATGTTCTGGGTAGAGTTAGGGACAGAAATCACTTGGTTAGAGCCAGGGAAAAATCACGATTTGGGTTAAAATGGCCACTCTCGCGAGATCTTTCGCGGGTCTGGGGTTTCCTTCTAGACACGACCCAGTATTTCACAAAACGTTCGTGAAACAGAAAAACTCAGCTCCAGGGAATATTATATTGAGCGCTGAGTGTTCATGATAAAGGCTGAATGCAGGTATCGACATTATATCTGAAGATTTGTTCAAGTACTCCACTTAAGTACAGTTTTGAGGCATTTGAACTTTATTTCAATATTTCCATATACTACTCCACTGCATTTCAGAGGAAAATGTGACACATTTGGCACAATAAGAAAAAATAGTAATTTTCTGCTCAATTAATATAGCTGATTCAATTGTTTTGATTAATAAATTCTCTACTATAGTTCTCTGGGCATATTTATAAATTGTAAACATAAAAATTGTGTAATAATTAAAGCATGAGTAAGTACATTATAAAATTATATTCTTCACTCAGTAAATAAAACAGGCCACACACTGTGAAGGAGTACAACACATTCATGGGAGGGGTGGACTTCCTTGATGTCTGCATTGTACTACATGAGATCACGGAGATGGTATCTCTTTTGGCCAAGAAAGTTTATGTTGGAGTTCCAGATGATGTTTGCACTGACCAGACTGCACATTGGCCTGTGAAATGTGGCTGTTGCAATCTCTGCAAACCCTCTGTGAGAAATGTGACGTGCGTCTTTGCTTTGCTGAGGAGGGAAATTGTTTCAAACGTTATAATTTAGCCTAGGCTAAACAACCAGAAATGCATAACTGATAACACAAACTGATAACAAGAACTGATAAAGAAAACAAATACCAAAGGCTCAAATGTGATGCTGATGATATAAAAGTTTTGTTCACCTTTAGCATAGTTTTGTGTTTGTTTTAACACTATGTACATGTTTCTGTTGTTCGCTTTGTTACAGCTACAGTAGGTTACAAAAAAGATTTTGTCATTAAACCTGGCCACAAATGTTCTCATTTTGATTTATGTTGCGGAAATGCAAAAAAGGCAAATCTATGTTTAAAAAAGAATTTCAAGGTGGTTTATTTTGAATTAAGAAATAAGTTTATCGTAAACGCCTGATGTGACATATGTGTAACATTTTGGTTCTGTGACACTAGAGGGCAATATTTTCAAAATGAATCCAGAAATGTGTTCCTTGTGGTCCATTTGGTCTGTTCTGTATTGCACATAATTTTCCTTCAAGGAGAAATGGGTCTGGCTTCTTATGGGTTAATTAAGTCAAAAAGAAAAGTACAACGAACTTCAAAAAGTTTTTTTAAAAATGGAAAAAGGTAATTCTCCTGTACTTCTTCCACCAATGCTGGTCTGAACAAACATAACAGCAGAAAGCTGTATAGGCCAGTGCAGTGTAATGTGACTGATGAAGTACAAGATACAACACAGAAGTTGTGGCCCCTCTGTTTGTCTTTCGGACTATGAAATATGGTAATGAAAGACTGAGCAAACACTTTTGAAATGTTGAGCCAATATTTAACTATGGCTATCATGGCCTCAGCATCACCTTATTGATCAGTTCACGATCATACTTTGTGAGAGTGCACACTGTACCTTGCTCAGTGGACTGAAACAGCTGATGGAGCCCTCCTCTGTTTTGTCAATATCAGACTGATATTCAACTAGATGAAGAACATCTTATCAATCACTTTGATCATTGGTACCCTGTTTTGTAACCATTTTAGTAACATCTTTTTAAAGGCACAAAGAAGCGTGAGTATGAGAAGACCAGGGATCAACAATCAGAAGCACAAAGATTCTTACAGACAAAAATTTTAATAATTTTTTGATAATCTTAAATCTTTGATTTTTAAGAATCTAAAACATGTATATACGTATTTAGTCTTGTATTTACTTTTTTGCTTAGTACATGATTCCATATGTGTCATTTCATAGCTTAGATGTCTCCAGTATTAATTAACAATGTAGAAAAATAATAAATATAAAGAAAAAACATTGAATGAGAAGGTGTATCCAAACTTTTGACTGGTACTGTATGTTGTGGTTGATTGTGTGGAGCACAGCACTGACAGCCAATAATACCAAGACTGAAATTCTGCCATTGTCTGTGTTTAAGTGGATGATGTAATTTTAGCTCAAAGGTACAAAAGATCTCCTGAATTCTTTTGTAAAACCTGATACATCTTGTATTATTTATCTTGAGTCAGCCTTTATCAGCAGATTTCCACCACAGGGACTAGTTTGGGCCCCCTGGTGGGTTCCCATGCTCGGTGTTTCCTGTGCAGATCACTGAGCTGAGCTGAGCTGAGCTGATCCCTCTGATGCTCCTCTCTCCCCATTCTTTGCAGATACCCACAGCCGGGAGACTGACCACCCTGGTGAGCCTCGAGAAGCTTGTATCTCAATCCTGCTGATAGCAGCAAACACATCCACCACTCCTGTCTTCTCCTCAACAGATGGACTGCTGTCAAAACAAAGATTCTCTCGAGGAGCTACTGTTACAAGCATCTGATTACTGCTGCAAAACATCCAGTTTCTTGATCTAGTTGCTAACAAACTGACGTGATAATACAACACAGGTGACAACAGATTTGTTTAAACCACATGGTGGACGTCCCGCTCATCTGTGCTCATCTGTGTTGGCTTTCTCTCACATTCACACTGACCCTCGCCCCTCTACGTGTTGTAGGTCCAGAACCCCTAAGCCATAAATCCTATTAGTCAAGGATTCTCTGAAGCATTATAAGTCATTTTCCCATCTTTCACTGATTGCATGATCACTGGCTACCTGAGGGAAATCTGCCCCCTTTGTGTAATTTTTTTCTCTATGTTGTCAAAGTGATGTGTTGCAGAGTCAAAAAACTGTTAATCTAAACAAAAAACACTCAATTCCACCTCTGATCAAAAGTCAAAATCTGATGACAGTTGTCTCTTAATGCTGCCAGCACTGTATAGTAAACATTTACATATTTCTAACAATAATCTTGTGCAGAAGTTCGATTTAATTATTCAAATTGAGATCACTTCTGCTTAAAATCCCACTCTTCCTCTGTGGTGCCGCATCTCTCACCGCCACCTCGGGCTCATGTGTTCCGGCAAATTGAACATGGCAGGGCTGGCCTGAGAGACGGAAGTTCAGACCCCTCGGTCGGAGGTCGTGTCACTCTCTGGGTGGGGGGAAATAGTGTAGTCTGACTCATCAATGTTATAGTGCTGTTTCACACGCTGTCATGATGTGTATTTCATGTGGTGGATCTCCCTTCGCTTTTTTGTATTTCTGTGGTTGCTCATTTGAGGGACAGACACTAACATAGACAATGCAAAAAAGAAAAATGTAAACAAAAGACGGTGAAGACATGTTGCATGTTTTTGAATGTCTATAATTCCGTGTTTTGCCTGAAACTGTGGACTGTAGTTGTTCATGTGAACCTCTTAGCTAATTTATAGTAAGTGCGACCAGGGAATGTTGTAACACAAGGTTAGTTCTAACACTGTCAGTTTTACCATGACAAAAGTGCCATGGTGATGTCATCAATAATGTACACTCCCATTTCATTTTTGAGCTCACAATAGAAGTGACATGTCTCTGTGGGCAACATTGTGGATTTTCTTACCAAAAATGGACTTTCAGGTAAGAAATTACATCTTGTGAAAAAAAAAAGAAAAGAAAAGAAAATCCCGCACACTGCTCTTGCTCAGCATCACAAGTTATTTTTTTACACTTTTGTACGAAAAAATCAGGTTTCCTATCAAGATTAGTTTTTGCCTAGCGTTCATTGCACTGTAGATACAGTGGTTTCTCTGGTTTAATGTGATGCTTCGCATTCACGCTACCTTCATGCTCACATGCTAAAACAGTTAGCTATGTAATGGCTGCTTAGAGTGGGGATAGTTGTAACAGTTCATTAAAATGATAAGAATTTCTGCATCGTGTGCTTTAGAAACACTGTACAAAGTCAAGGCAAAAAGATGTGTGGTTCAAGTGTGTACATTGTCAGTTCTGGACCCACAGAGCCGGCATGTCAGGGGCAAACATCTTGAACCCTTATGTGACACATATACACTTAGAAATACAGTCTACGCTTTTCTTTTTGCTTTTGTTGTTCTAACTTTAAATTGATCGTTTTATTCAAAACTGTACTTTACTCTTCATTAATGTTCTCTCATAAACTGGATGGTTTGGATCTTAATTCAGCAAATTACCTCTCATTGTTACATCTATCATCAGCAGGTGTTTCAACTCACCCCAGCTGTGGGGTAGTTTGTAACAAGCTACCCCACTACAGAGTTTATTTGACATGGACTTGAGGTGCTATGATCCTGAATGTGCCGCACCATAAAATGGTGCAACTCTCTGAGAAATGTGCAATATTTGGCCATGTGCAATTTTATGCATCACTGTGACCGCTTGACCTTCTTTGCTATTTATGTGTATGCTCAATCTCCGTTGTTTGAAGTGTTGTATATGTATGTGTGTTGTGGCAGCTCATGTAGCACTACTGTCCAGAACAAATTTCCCGCAAGGGACAATAAAGTTTATCCTTATCCTTATCCTTATCCTTATCTGTGATTGTGCAGTAGATGTCTAAGTGATTTATTTGTAGTCAATAAATATGGGTACGGTCTGTCAAAGTTTGAGAAATCTAGCATGAACAATCACTTACTGATGCTCAAAGACAAAGTGTTACAACCATCTCTGATCTCCCCAGTTTATAACACATATGATTGAAGACAGCAAGAAAAGTATAGTACAGCAGGGTAAAAGCTAAACCTTACAGTGGCAATTCTGTGCAATGAAACCATTAATTAACTGTCTCTTTTTGAAGCTGTTGAACCTGCAGCCAGCAGGTTAAGCACAATATCATCTCCATAAGCTGCTTGCGAGAGCAATGTCCTCTCTTTCATCTTTGCCACTGATGCACAACTGATCTGGACTGAAATCGCAGGTGTGTCAAATTGCTGAACTTTAAAACGGCCAAACGGGTTTCACCATCTGGCTTTCCCACACATTAACTGTCTGCTGTGTCAGCAGCCTTTGTGTGATTATGTTTTACATGTGGGCATATGAGTGGGAAATTTTCTGCTGAAAGTGAGCCAGTGCGTGATTCACATAATTAACCAAAGAATGAAGCCCATATAAGAATCCTGCATCAATCTAAAACGTATGTCCTAATTATAATCTTCCATTGCTTGCAAAATGCTGTGAATGAACATTTTGACGTGCCTCTCTTGTACCCTCTATCACAGTAAATAGCAGAATTTCCACAGAGCCGCAGGGCAGAAGCTTGGTATGCCGCTTCTTTTGTTGGTGAGAGCATTTTTTTGCTGCATGCCAGCCAGACCGATCCAGCCAGCCCACAGGGGTCATCAGAGGAGGGAGGAGTTTTGATTATGATCATTATTTGGTAAATAAGATGTCAACAAGGTGTTTCCTTGACACTTTATTGAGTAAAAGGAGGAAGGTGCAGAAATGAACGCCCCCTTCTCAATGGGACCTCTAATCTCCTCTTTCATGTCCCATCTCGTCTGAAGGGTTTCGGCTTCGGCTGCCATGTGCTAGTCTGCCTGGGCCTGGCACTTCTTACTCGCAGGTGGGGTGAGTATCCTGGCAAGCATGTGTTTATAAAACCCACTTGTTTGGGCACAATACTTGAACTAACTTCTTTTGAGAGAACAGTGTGAATCTGTGCAAAGCCTTTTCCCAAAGTCCTTTAGAAGGCGACAGCCCATTGAGAGTAGAGAAGAAGGGATTACCTTCCTCGACAGTGGTGCATTTCCGAGAGAGCTGATTAGCTCTGCATTCATTGTTAAATCGAGCAAAGGAAGGCCCTAGAGGAGTGAAAGGATCCAAATAGGTGGGCCCAGAAATAAAACAGCCGCAGGAAGCCCTGCACAGGCAACCCAAAGTTTTCCCAACATTTCTTTCCCCCACTCCTAAGGAGGTGCGGCGTGAAAAAGGAGATTAGCATACAAAATTAGAGGCAGGATGATTTTTAAGGGCAACTTGCCTCATGCCCTCCACCCCCACGGCCCTGCTCTGTCTGGACAAAGTTAATTAAACTAGTATTAAACAGTAAAGAAACTTCCAAGCGCTTGGGAGTTAGGGGGCTCTTTGAGGATTACCATGATGAGGGAGAGAACGGGAGGTATTTGTTGAGGCGAAATTGAGAAAGGCGTGATGGAACGAAGAGGACGCTGGTCTGGAAGGTTTTCTATTCTTGTTGGCTTGCCCCAGAGTATCCTAACCCCAGTGCGAACAATGTGAAGAGTAAGGTTGTGTTTACTGCAAACCGTCAGGTATTACTGTCTCAAAGAAGGATGAACACTTTCTTCAAGCTAAATGATACATAAGACTGAAGCATTTATTATTCTTTCATTACATTTTAATAGAAAACAAACAAACAAACAAACACAAAGGCTACTAACAATAAAGCAAACCTAGGAAATGCTGTGCAATAAATTAACAATGTACAGTACAAAGTGCTTCATTTTATATACAATTAAATACATCAAGAGGGCAGCAAAGGTCAGGGCGAGCCAGATGATGGGAGAGCAGAATGACCCCCAAAAATTATACATTTGTGAAAATGAATTCAAAGATTGGCAGTGATAGCTGAAATATACAAAGATTAGGCAGAGCGTCTTAGGCATTCATGGAAATACATGGGAAGACAGGTTTATGAAAACTTTTATATTAAAAGCTAAGTGACCCTTCCTAAGTCCCACCCACTTTAGCTCTGTGCTCAAATGACAGTTGAGCAAGCTTGATACCTCATTCACCTTTCTCCCTTTTTAGTCTTTATCGGTTTGTCTATGTTGAAAAGAAAACCAAATTTTGAAGATGGTTAAAAGATGTAGCTGTGTAATTTGTAAAAGCAATATATATTCACATCTTAAATTAGCTCATGTTAGCAAAGCGCAAACTAATTTGCCAGCTACTCTATCAATCCATAATTGATTGATCAATCAATCAATCAATCATTAGCTAGCTAGTTAGCTACCATTTTGCAAACATTAGCAAACTTAAAATTTGCCCCTTTATGTTGCTTTCACAGGAAACGGGAAAGTTGATTGGAGTACCAAGTTTGCTCAACTGTTATTGGAGCACAAAACAAAGACGGGCAGGACTTAGGCGGGACTTAGGAAGGGTGAATTCTGCCATTGCTCAATAATCAGGTCATCCAGGACTCCCTAAAAACTTGGTATTTCACCCAGGTGCAGTGCCTTACGTCCTATGTCACACACAAAGTGTTGTGTGCCTGATGTACAGTCTCATTGGCTCACATTGGGCCGTCTCATCGCTTTTTGGATAAGCTAACCAAACGGCAACATAAAAAGTTGTTAGTTAACCTAATCTTTGCTGTAACCCCAAAATTAAACATACAGGAGGCCCAACGCATAATTGTAACTACAAGCAGAGATGGGTGTTTTTTGTTTTTAAATTGTGACTTACGTAGATACAATTCATTCCTTGTCCTGCCGCAACTGCAACTAACTTCCCTGCAGATTTTTAAATTACTTTTACCTGACTGTTGATAAATTCTAAAACTGACAAATAATAATGTTATATTGGAAATATGCACGACTAAAGTGCTAAAATACATTACAGGCTTACAAGGCAGACTATCAGTACAGATCAAATACACAAATTTTAGGAAAACATGAATAGTATATTCTACATGCCTTCATACTTGACATGCACTCACATGTACTCAGAGATGGTCTGAGATGGTCATAGAGCTCAGTGAATTGTGCACTGCTACGTCCTGCAAAACCATACCCATCTGTGTGAAATATCAATTTTTTAAGGAGTCCCCAGATCATCCCACTTAAAAAAAACAAAAAACAAATAACTGTTTAATTTTTCCCCAGGGAAAATAAATAAATCATGTTGTGGAGAATTTCAAAGTCAGAGAAATACTCTTCAAATAGCCCAGTGACTTTTCAAAATGTAAAAAAAAAAGTATAAAAAATATATCTTAAATACATTTTTACCAAAAATTCTACAAAGTTGTAAAACCTCCCCTTCTCATCTCCTCTATCACGTGGCTTTGTGCACATCCCACTGTCTTTAACCTTTCATACAAAACTGACAATGAAGATGGTCTGAAAGTGTACTTTTGTAGTTTTTTGTCCAAAAGCACACAATCTCAACATGCACACTGAGTTTGGGTGTTGACAGCGGTACCAATATGACAACATCTGGGGAGAAGTGATGAAGACGCTCAGTGTTTCTTCCTAAGTCTGAGGTTCTTCCGGCGGCTACCAGCGCTCTCATTCCTTCCCCTCTGACCTCCTCTCTTTACGCAGTAGTACTTGGTCACCGTCTTTCTGCACTGCTCACACTTCACCGCACAGCACCAGTGGAATTTACAATTGCAGCTTGACACCATCTCGGCTTTGCGCTCCTCCACAGCCAGCCCGCACTCTCCGCAGAGCCTCTTGCAGCTCCGCTTCTCCCATTTGCTCAGGCTCTTCCCCTTTTTGAGGCACTCGCGGCCCTCTGTGCCCGGTAAGCCCAGGGTGCGGTTTTCCAGGCAGTAATCTGGGGAGTCTTCAAGGTGGACCAGCTCCTTGCGAGAGATGGAGCTGAAGGTCTCAGCGATGGCCCCCCGGCTGGCTGCGCTGTTCCCGGCTCCTCGGAGGAGATCCACCTTCAGAGCCCTGTGGTACTTCTCCTTCAGGTAGTTCCCCACCTCTCTGAACTCTGGCAGCTGCAGCCAGCAGGTCTGAGTAGTGCAGCTCCCTGACACGCCATGGCACTTACATGTCCTCTGCATGGTCCCCTTCACAGCCTGGAGACACAGGAAGGACGGAGAGAATTATTTTTTATTTTTATTCTTATTAAAGGAGCAATATGTAACAATCAACCCCTGCCCCTTTTTTCTGTGTGCTCCAATAACAGTTGAGTAAACTCTGTGCCTCAATCAACTTTGTCCTTTTCCTGTAAAAGTGTCACATCTTAAGGTAGCTAATATCAGCAAAATGCAAGCAAACTATTTAAGGACATACATATTGACCAGGAGAAAGTTGACCCAAGGTATCAAGCTTGTGAGTTGGAGCCATCGGCGGTATATTTAATAGGTTGAAATCTTTTTTAAAATACTGTCTTTGGTTGAATTGAGTTGTTTCCTGCTGCTCCCTCCTCCCCAGACTCGAGGAAGCTCAGACAGGCTGCAGGAACACTGCAGGAGTGCAAGATAAGTCCTACACTGTAAGTTTATCAACTGTTTATAACTCTGTCAATTGTCTGTCAAAGTAAAGTTAAGTCTTTAAAAGTCTACTGTTCTGAAGATATACACTCTGGAGTTTGAGTTAAGTCCTTCATGCCTTACTGTCTGCCAAACCCCATGAACATATTGATCATTTTAACAGTTGTAAGCGTGTACTAAAAATATTATTAATAATTTCTTACAGGTCATAAACAGACAACTGCTCATTCGGCTAACATTCTGCATTAATTTAGCCTCTAATTAATGTGAAATGGGCAAACACAAGTTACAGACCAGAGTAGAAATTAGAAAGGAGGACACCATAGCAGGAGCATTATTGTCAGAGAAGCGAGTATTTCAATTTAGCACATTTCCTTGACCTCTGATGATATATCATGGACATTTTATGATTTAATATAGTAAATATATTACAGATTTCTCCTTTAAAATGCATTTCTAGTTTACTTTCATAAGAAAAAGGTGTCAAAATAAAAATATTGATTCAGTGGTTGAGAGTATGCATATGCATACACGTGTCTATGCAAGTATTATGTGTGTAAAAGAGGACAGGATGTCCATTGTCTCTTGATTGATGTGTTGTCAAATTAACTGATTGTATTCTAAAAGTTTTCCAGTTAAGTGAAAAAAAGGGGTTGAATACACTGAAAGGAAGAAATGATAGCTTCAAGGTCCTTTACTGAGTTTCTTTGTCGTCCTCAGTTTTTCCTGACTTTACCCGACACAAAACAGCTGTCGATTGAAAAGGAGACGTTTTCTTTTCGTGAGGAGGGGATGAACTTTCTGTCGAGGTGAGGCTGAATCAAAGTTTCACATTGAGCCCTATTGTCCCCGCAGAAGAAATAGGAGTATTTATTTAGCATGTTCATTATCAACATGTTTTCCAGTGTGAGGAGACCCAATGGAGAGTCCCATTGAGCGGAGAAATGAAAAAGGAGTTTTTCTCTCTTTCTATCCCCATTTTTTTCTGTTACAATGATGCTCCAGGTGCCATGGGGATCCTAGGGCCCGACAGGGGGGAGCAAAGGCACCGTAAACAAAGAGCACTTCAGCTGCACGCCTGTGGTCCCCTCAGACTCCCCCAGGGCCAAACAAAGACCAACATAAATGTGGGATCCTTATTGCAAGAATAAAACTAAACACTTATTTTAAAAAGCAGCATAATACAGAATGCCATGCAGTGTCTGGCTCCCCAGGATCTCTAATTAAGCTTGCACCAGTGATCCTGAGATTCTCGAGTTGAGGTATTGTCATAAGGGGCATTCAGCACTGGTAAATAGGCCCTTCTGGTACACCGAACACACTGTTATTATCGGGGACGAGTGGCACCTCACTTATAGGAACGTGAAAGAGATGCTTGGGTGGCACACTCAGTATAAAAATGATTCAAAAGGTGCTTTACACTGTGCAATCAGTTGGAGGGCCAGGGGAGATTTTAACCAAGCCGCCCGCCACCCAGTTTAAATACAGTATGCTTCAGATCGAGGCAGAATTGTGCTACATCTTATCTCTCATTGCCAAGTGGATTGGGTGACTGTACCTTGCGTCCAGCCTCGTTATTATGGAGATTCATGGCCGCCCGTGCATCCTGCCCAGTCTCCAAGGCATCAACAAACTGCTTAGAGATGGCCTCGCCAAAGCCAACGTTGTCACTGCAGCCTCCCCAGAGCCAACCGTGACCACCTAGGAGCAATGAAAGAAGAATCAAGCTCAAAGTAACTAAGTACAAATACTTCATTACTGTGCTTAAGAAGAGTTTTCAAGTATCTGTACTTGAGTATTTATTTTCCAACAACTTTCTGCTAACTTTTACTCACATTTTAACACAAATATCTTTCCACTCCTTACATTTTCAAAACAGGCTTGTTACTTTAGTTTTAATGCATTTGAGGAGAATTACTGATTATTTCTATTTTGCATCACTGCGTACCACCTTACCAAGATGATTCCCTAGTGTAACCATCAATGCAAATCATGCACAGCAGACATAACAAGACAAAAACAATGTAAAAGACGTAACATGATGAGAAGAATGTAAAAGATGTAACAAGACAAAAAGGTTATAGCAAGACGAAAACGATGTGGAAGACAAAAGGCGTAACAAGAAGAAAATTACGTTTAAAAAAAACGGAACAAAGCAAAAAACACCAGACAAAAGGGAACAGTCGGTAGACATGTCCTTCAGAGAGGTACTTTTTACATTTATACTTTGAGTACATTTCAGTGCCTGTACTTTTTCATTTTTACGTGAGTAAATAAGTTCAATCAGTACTTCTACTTTTACCAAAGTCTTTTTTTCCACACAAATATCTGTACTTCTTGAGTAAAAGAATGTGTGTAATTTTGCCACCTCAGGGCATTTGATTAAAAAAATGAATCCTGTCAGTACAGATCTGTGTAACTTTCTGACCTCGCTGTCCGTTCCTGCTGTCGTCACAGCCACAGTTGTCAAAGTCTCCGAGGCTGCAGTTCCTGGTTAAAGTGTACATGACTCCAGCTGAGCTGATGGCATGAACGAACGCTGTCTCCCGATTTGCTGTCAACAGAGAAAAAGATTCATCGAGTATGTTAGGGATTTTATACATTATATCAGTCGTTTTCAAACTCATGTCCAGGGACCAACAGGGGACCTTGAGTGGGTTGTAGGGGGTCCCCAGCAAAAGGAGGAGTAAAACACTTTTAAGAGAAAGAAATAGAAACAGGATTGGTCATTTTCTTCACAACTAAGAATAAAAAATTATTCCCCCATTTTCCCACAGTCTGTATAAATTGTGAAGTTGATTTTGCCTAATACATTTGACCCTTTGTCTTGTGAATCAGGCTATATTGCTTTCATAAGCTGCAGAAAAAGGCAATGATTCTGGGGGATGTTGTGAAATGGATTAGTGTGTTTGTTTTGCCTCTAGCAACCAGGCCCACTGTAACTATCCCAAAGGGTGGTGAATGTTTTGACTGAGCAAACATCTGTTTCACAAAAGAAAAGAAAAATGTTACCCTTTAACAGAAATCCAGTTACAAAACACTTTTTAAACATCTTTTAAAATCCGTTAACTGTGTTCTCCTTTCTCCCCCTGCTGCAGTGTAGAGATGTTTGGCTGGTCTCCGGGGGCTCTGGACTTACCGCTGCGCAGGCTGCTGTGTGTGGACAGCTGCAGAGCTCTCTCGGGGCAGTTCCAGCGGTCCCATGCAAACTGGTATTTGCACTCCTCTATGCCACTCTGAGCTCCTGCTGCTACACTGCTGGAGTAAATCAGGTACGCCTGCAGCAGGAGAGGAGGCAGAGAATATATTAAACCCATAAAATAATACACAAGCACCCCACATCATCCAACAATGACAACATGATTTCAGATGTCGAGATACTTCTGAAGCATCTGGCATGATTTGAGATCTAGGATGTCTTTGGTGAAGATTTACCTGATGCAAAAAAATGTGAGAGGCTGCATCCTACCTAATAAATCCAACCTAGTCAGTTGAATATAGATGTCATTATTTTAAAATAAATGACACGAGCCTGAGCTTGGACACAGTGCAGATAGATGCCACCTCATGAGAATCAGTAGTCATGAATCATGAGGGCATTTCTGGCACTTGTGAACAGACTCAGGGTTCAAAAACTTTAATATTTTACACATGAAAGAAAACCAGGAGTGGTTATGTGAATCAGTCTCAGCCTCTTTCACAAATATCTTCCTACTGGTGTCAAATGTTTTCTTTACAGGGATGACAAGGCCAGACTGAAACACTATGGACAGAGGGGTCGTCTAAAAACCTGGAATGAAACATTTGTTTTTGTCCAAATGTCATTACTAAATGATAATTGCCTATAGTAAATCAATTGTGACTGAACTTTATATCAAAAATAGGCCCCTCTCACCCCTTACAATGGGCATAAAATGGTTTAGTTCGTCTCTGCACTTGGATTCGTCTCTAAATGCAGCTAATCAAGCTGAGTGACTGCTGATGCTGGAGCACTGGTTTGCATTGTGAGTCTTTCTTCAAAAAAGGGATAACGGGGTGCCAAAAAAAAGAGAGCAAACAGAGGGAAAACAGCTAATTTCTTACGAAACAAAACTGACAACACAACTAACAGTTTAAGAATGGTTTAAGCTCATATCAACAGTTGTTTTGCATAGATTGAAGGCAGTGGGCCGGCAATCTAGCTTTGTTATTTAATCATCTGCATTTATTTGCAAGCTGTGCTTTGTATCAAATTAGACAAAAACTAAAAATAATCCGTTCTTTATCAGACAATATCAGACTTTTTATTAGACTCGTATTAGGCCTATTATTAGGAACATGTTGCAACAGAACTGTACTGTAAACTAAAGTTCAATCACACACGTATGACTTTAGATGCAAGTTCTTTGGCTGGTCCCATACAGTTGGCAGAGTAGCCGAGACTGATGCCCACAGTCATATTATCAGCCTGCTGTATTACAATAAGTCACCCAGAAACAAAATATGACTCTACCTCTGTAATGCCGGGCTTTATCTGGTAGATCTGGGTCACATGTTGTTTTTAAGTGGGGAAGTAGCAGATATGTGATTTCACGTTAGTTTACAGTACAGTTCTGTTGTAATGTGTGCCTAACTGTCCCCCAGTAAAATCTAATAAGGAGCTAATAATGTTTAAGAAAGAAAATAGGTCTAGTTTTCATCTAATTCAATACCAATTCTATCTAAGTATGACTTGTTACAAGTCCTTAATGTTTCAGAGACTGAGACAATGTTGATTATCAGTTTCATGACTCAAACAATGTGAACCGATTCAAACATTACTTTGCTTTTTAAACTCTATCAGCTGCAGTGAATGCGGTGAAATACTCTCCGTCCTTGGCTTCCACCCGCCTCTCTGCTGCTTGTTCAGGCTGTGTGAACGATAATATAACTAATATGTCTCAAGTGGCCTTTGGGGAGATGGAGTACCACCTCTTTCACAGGGGTCTGGCTCACTAATGATGACCACCCACTACAGCAGTGCCTGCCCTCGCTCCTTAAAACATTCAAGCCGCACATACACAGGGCCTCTGAATAAGGTCAAGTGTACGGAGGGGGGAAGAAAATCACAAAGGGCCAAGAATATGACTGATATATCATTAGGGGCATTGTTGCCTGTCAATACACTTGAGTTAAGATATCACAGAGACAACAAGCCTGCTGCACAGAAAGCATATTTTCTTTCCCTGTCTGTTTAAGGACGGGGAGGAAAGATCAAAAGAAAGTTGGCTTACCTTGGGTCCAGTCATCAAGAAATTATTCACTGACCTGGAAAAGGAGACAGCTTATTCACTCAGGGAAGCTCAGTGTCCTTCACAAATTCCTCTGCTAACATCTCTCATTAGTGCACTTTGTAACATGTTAAACCGTGACACCAAACCTCAGTGAACAATACTGATGAATTTGTTCAAAAGTTTTAAGAAATGTGAGAAACGAACCCCATTGTCTGATGTTTATCTTTTCTGTTTTGTAATAATGCAGTTCTAAATGTTAGTCATCCATTTATAAATGTGTGTTTCTCACTTTCTAATAAGCAATCAAGTTTGCTGTTATAAATATTAATAAGTCATTAATAAATGGTTTTAACCCACCATGTTTTCAGTTTTAAGCGTTGATAAGTTGTTATAATTAATGGATTTTGGAAATAAGCAGTCAGAGCTTATTAGAGCTGCAACAATTAATCAATTAATTTATTATTAATTATATTAATTACCAACTATTTAGATAATAAATTAAATGGTTTGAGTATTTATTTAATGAAAAAAGTCTAAAATGTTCTGATTCCAGCTTCTTAAATGTGAACATCTTCTGGTTCCTTTGCTCCTCTATGACAGTAAACTAAATGTCTTTGGGTTGGGGACATTTTTTTTTTTTTAATATATTTAATATATTTTATAGACCAAACAATGAATCAATTAATAGCGAAAATAATCTATAGATTAATCAACAATGGAAATGAAAAATAAAGTTGCAGCCCTAGATGGTATAACGGGAATTTTCACAACCTGGCAACCGAAAGGTTGGTCTTAATAATGCCTCACAAAGCATTAGTAAGTGATTCATTCACCATTAATAAAGTCATTAGTTTCAACTTATAACCCCTTTATAAAGGTTGCCTTATTACAAAGTTTTAGTGTTGAAATGAATAAAAACAACAACATTTCCTTATTTAAACTTTCCATATTGTACAGCTCAGTGATTTCCTGGGTCCTAATAATACTCTAATGATTGATAAAAGAAAAAAATATATACATTAAAAAAACAAATATTTATCATTAAGATTTTATATTATTCTTAAGGTCTCCTAAGATTTATTATTCTGGAGGTATTACTGTGTCTTTTATTGTTATTACTTTTAATTGCCACTTTTAGCTAAGTTTCTTATTGGTGTTTCTTGGTGTCTAAGAGCTTTTGTTCTTTTTTTTCTTTCTTTTTTTTTTTTTACATGGCTACAAAATGAAAATAAAGTTTGAATTGACATAATGAACCAGTGCTTACAAACTGACAAAAAGAAATGCTTGTGTTGCATTTATTGTCACCGCCATGAAATGAACAGCATCAGGACATAAATCTGCAAAAAAAAAAGTACCTAAAAATTTACAATAAATCCAACTTACCAGCAGCAGTAGGACCTCATGTGAGCCAGGAGGATGAATATGTAATAGAAAACCTCCAAATGCATGAACATCCTGACAGGTGAGGGGAATGGCGGAGACTCTGAGCCCGTCCAAAGCGCCTGCTGACAGTCAACTGGATGGAGAGGAAACTGAGCTCCACCAGCACATGAAACTTCACCACGGCTTCACCAGGATTCAAGGAGGGGGCTCTGAAATGGAGCTGCTCTCGTCCCAACAAGAGATTATCTGCTTAATTAAAGATTTTCCCCCTTCTTACTCTCTGGGCCAATCAGAAGTATTGCACCAAGGAGAGACTGAAATGATCAAAAGGGCACCCTGGGCCTTCAGGGCCGGGCAACGGCGGGTTCCCTGCCTTCATTCAAGGAGCGGAGGAAGATCTATTTAATCCTATAGGAAAAGTGTAACACTGATCCTTTGAATTTCTGCTTAGAAGAAGAGTTTATTTAAGCTATCTAACGCGCAGCTGATTGTCAGGGATTAGTGGGAGATAGTGCGCTCTGGATGGCGGATTGTTAGTTTGATAGGGACACAGAAATAAGGAAGTAATTCGTGGTTTCACAAAAGTGTGATTGAATCAGTGTTTATCACCCTGAAACACGAGGACTGTCACTCACACGGAAGAGGACAGGCAATGATCGTCACAGAACTGTCATCTAACCATTTCATGGGAATTGGAATCAAATTGTCTACTTACATGTACAAAATCGGCTGCAGGTGGATGAGTAACTGCTTCTTATAGCCTATAATCATCATGAATAATCGATTTCCCCCAGATCTGGTCGCAGAATTTAATGTTAGTCATCATTTGCAAGAGATGCAAATAAGAAACTGCACTTAAAGTATAATTTTCTATTTCAAAAGGTCGCAGATACACTTGTATGAAGTCATCAAGTTATATTCCGTATTGCAGTATTCTTTTTATTGAGGTTTTGCTTCATTTTTCTAATTTTCTACAAGTTTTCCTATTTCAACCACTTAAAATGCAGCCTACCATAGGATTATTTACGTTTTAAATAATTATTTATTTAGATTAAAAAATATATATTCTATTTGCACAAAAGGTTGCAACAAAAGCAATCACGAACAACAATGTGAAACCAAAAATGAAGTTAAATTAAGCAACATATCTGCAAAAGTGGTTTCCAAGCCTTTCAGATAAAACAGTATACCTTCATAATCTCACACCTTTTGAAAAGCATCCAAATCCTACATTTGAACATAATATTTATATTCTGACTATACAGAAACAGCTGATCTCCTCGCGGATGGTCTCGTTAATTTATGTAGGTGAAAAAGAGGCATCAGTAATAAACTGCGACTGATTCATAACCAGTTAAAAACTCCTAGCAGTATTTTAAAAAAATAAATAATGAATTTTAAAAGAGAGGATAACCGCGAGTGATGATCCCCCAAACATAAAAGAAGAGGTGGATTCACTGGGACAGAGTGAAGGCCTGCGTGGCCATTGATCAGATGGGCCTATATGGGACATTTGCATCACTAATCCAGACGGTCGCTACTCTACCTAACGCTGGATGAAGGGTTGTTCCCCAGTAACCCCGTCTGACCCTTAGGACCCTTTCCTTTGGCACAGGCAGCCCTTTAGCCATCTTCTTGTGTGCAAATTAGGATTAGAGGGAAAAAAGTGATTTGGGGTGGGGGGCTTCTGAGGGATGTTTTTGGATTAAGACTCAAAGAGGAATGACAAGTAAAATGAGACAACAGCAGGGTCCGTCCTGTTGTTTTGGCATTTTTAATACAAGAGAAATGATTATTTCACAGAACGTACCAAAAAAAGAACCATTATCAGAAAAGTTCCCAAAACTACCACAAATGCAGTAAACACTTACCTCATACTGGAATGTGATTCTCATTGGACATGATGGGAATTTTAAAAGTAGGGGAGACTGGGGGTGATTGTAACACAATCCAATCAGAAACAAGTTAGTGATGACACTTACTTTGCACATGCTCAGTACGATTCTCTTCCAGCAGAAGTTTTCAACAACAAAAAAATGATTGTTGATGAGTTGTGAAAGTTACTTTGTGGATGTACAGAATTTTTCTGCTGCTATCTAAAGATTGGGCCTGAGTCACATGGTACAGTTGGTATGAATAAAGATGAATGCTGTCTCCTTTTCCTCCCACTGTACAAAAATGAAGCCAAACTACCCCAGATACATTGTTTGTCTTTGTTGACACATAATTTTGTTGGGAAATTTGACATATTTCAGTCAATTTATATGTAAAATTTCTTTGAACTCAGTTCTAATAATTAAAATCTAGTTACCACTAGAATAGTTGCCCAGTCTTCTGTAAAATCAGCAATTGACTTTTGGTTTGAAGGTGTACGATGCCTGACATATAAAAGAATTTAAACCACATGGAGAGCCAAAGTAAAGCCCCTTCTGGTGAACCACCATAGGACCTTGTTTTGGAAAAATATGAACTGTAGTCAAGGGTGAGACAATTTTATTTGCTCCCATTTGAATTGTGTCATTATGCTTGTCGATTGAAAAGGTCATTAAACAAGTCAAGAAAGTCATTTGTCATAAAACTGTTGAAGTATAGGACTATGAAGATACGTAATCAGAAAGATTCACACCCAGAAGTCACATCATGCCTCTCTCCTTCCAAAAGCTAACATTAGCCACTGAAGCTACGATGCCTGTGTGTTTTCGTACCAGGATAGTCACACAACAGAGGGTTGTACTCATACTTTCTCTTCCAGGCTGATGAAAGGACCAGGAGTCGCTGCATAAAACACTTATCTTTACAATGGTCAGAGAGATCGGTGTTGGTGATGTATTATGGGTGAGACTGAGTGGTTTCACATAAAACTGAAGTACAACAAACCTTCGACAAACTGATAATTTCTTGACTTGACACACAAAACGTGTGTGGAATTTGTTTCCCAGTTCAAACAGACTCAGAAAAAACATTTGTCTCTTGTTTCATATTTTTTCTGAATTTAGGTCCCATGGGGCACACCAGAAAGGGTATAACTTTGCCTCTCTACAGGACCTTCCAGTAAACATGATATATGATTACATTGTGAAAACTATTTGCTTTAACCTTAAAAAGTTAGTATCCGGACTGCCTTAAAATTTTAAGGTGACCGGAAGACAAGTTTAGGTGATTTTGCAATGATTCAAAACAAATAAACTTTTCTAGTAAAATGGACTTTTAAAAGATATATTAATTCAATTGTACTTGAGAAAACATGTTCAATATGCTCAAGATATTAACTTATTGTATTGTAAGTAGTCTGTGAGTTATGAATATAAATGTAAGAAATGCTACAATTGCCTCTGGTTTCCCCCACAAACACATATGTGTGCATTAAAAACTCAAATAAATGTTTCAGGAATAATAATGATAAATAGCAAATTCATTGTTTATTTGAATAATGTCAGTCTTTTAAGTTGTGACATCAAATCTCCTGAAAAGTTCTCTTTGTTGCACAAGTTTGTGAGTGCTGAGCTAAAACTGTGTGACTGACCACAGTGGAGCGTCTGAGCTCTCACTGGCAGTGTGACCACACTGAGGTGTTACATGCCGAGAGGAGGATGGCCTGACAGTCAGCAGCCAATGGACAGAGGGCTGATGTCACTGTTGGGGCAACAGAGATCAGCAGTGGTGGGACCACTTACAGTTACATTTTGGACCGGACTCAGACTGCTGGCTGCACTCCGTAGCCTACTGCAGCAGTTCGGCCAAAGAAATCACATATTGCAACAAACAAATCACACTGACGGGTTTTGACACAGAACAGAGGGAGGATGCACTGTTAGCAGCTTGTTTGACTTGCCATAAAAGTAATTCTCCAGCAGAGGGAGCAAGTTCACAGATCCTTCAAGTGTTTGAAAGATGTGTTGATAACAAACCCAGCGACCTCAGTAAGGAAATGAAAGGCCCCTAACACAGGGTGATGACATCCATCCACCCTGCTGCTCCCATCAAGACTTAAAAACATGAGCACAGTGATACATAACAACAACAACAACAATCAAGAGTCTGTTAAGGAGCGGGCAAAGCTGCAAAACAAGAAGTATTGTATTTCCAGTAATCTCCAGGATCCTCAAGGAATGTTTCAACAATATCTGCAGGTATTTTAAACATGTATGATGGCGTCACGCATGCACCGGTGTTCCAACAATGTCAGATGTATCAGACATGTGAGCCACGCATGTAGATCCCCATCAGCACAGGCATGTAGACAGGACACGAGGCAGTTAATTAACAAGTACAAAATGTCCAAGATGTTGAGCCATAACAGCTCATCTGCTGCTATTATGTCAGCAGAAAGATGGAGATAAAAACATTCTGCGCCCTTGCTGGAACAACTCATGGGATCAGTATAAAAACATCTTGTGCAGATGGAATTTATTCACACCCACACAACTCTCAGTAAAGCTCCCAGGGTTTCCAAAAATGTCAAATGACATATCACGACCTTCAAATTATAAAGCGGATCTGCGGTCTGAGTGGTTTTGAGATAATGAGCTTCAATGTTTTTGCATTTCAAATAGATAAAAAAAAATTTACATGTTTTTTTGTTGTTGTTGTTGTTGTTTGTTTGTTTGTTTGTTTGTTTGTTTTTGAACGGGTCAAATGCAGATAGAACCTTCTAATCCTAAGAACTCACTTTCTGATTGGAATGATCAGGTTCTATCTCACAAATCACAAAAAAGCAATGAATTTAAAGGAACTTTACTCTTAATTTGTCCTAAACTGTTAAACTGGTGTTATAACATAATTCTCACATCATGTATGGGAAAGTTAAATTTAATGATTATTATGAGGTTTTGTTTTATAACAGAAATGTTGATTATTATGCACTAAAATGTGTCTTACTTTGGCAGAAAAGGGAAGTAAAAAATAGATGGATGAATGAAATTCCTTGTTATGTTTCAAGTAAGACCTCATCAGTTCAAATACAGACTATTTTTTGACCTTTATTTAATAAAATGCAAGACATTTTACGAACTGCAAGAAGACAGGCAGTGCTTCAGTAACATGTTTTCATGTGACACAAAGTTTTTTGTTTGTTTGTTTGTTTGTTTTTAACTCAATTGTTAATAGTCGAGTTGACCTGATTAGTTTTATGTACCTTCTAAGTGCAAATTGGCTCACAGTAAGAACCTTATAAAACCTAGTTAGAGTTTGACTTTAGAGATAGAAACTTTTTGCTCTCTGAATAAAAACTCCAAAAATGCATACAACTTTTTTAAAAAAAACACCTAACATAATCATAATAACAACAATTAATCAGTTCTCACAGAATAAGAATTCGTAAATAACTCAAGTTGGTGTCAGCTAGAACTTTATAGGTGATGCTATGTTTGTATATATGTAAACCCCAGTCTGGGAATATGTTGAAAATAATATTCCCCAATGAAAACAGCTTATTTAACCTAGAAGCTCATGAGATTCTTAGACATTTTTCAGATTTTTATTTGTGCTGTTATCACATAACAACCTTTGTTTCATAGACAAAGTGTGTGTGACGTTATAATATATGTTCCATTTAATAACTATGGACCAAGTTTCTATGATACTTGACACTGACTTGTTTTATTCTTTATGCCACACTTTGTAAAGTGCTTTGCTGCTTGTGAATAGTTCTTTATCATTTAGTTCATGTAATAACTATACAGTCACTGCAGGGTTTCATGGGCCCTTTGAATGCCTGATTTAATGGCAGCTTTTTAAAAAAAAATTGTGATACATGTTTTTTTGCGACACAACTGCAGGACCAAAGGAAAATTACAAAAAAAAGACCAAAAAACCCCCAAAAACATCTACTCCGTCTACTGAGATGTTCGTGAATGAAATTTGCACTGGGTGTTACTATGATTGGTGGAACATCCACAAGCTACTGATGAAGAATATAACAGAAATAGCATGGTCATATATTTTATTCAGTGTATGACAAACACAAAAACAGCAGAACATACTTTGTCACAAGTAGAAAATTTGGTTTATTTATGGTACATACAGTGGGCAAAAACATTCTTTGAAAAAAATGTGCCATTTTTTAAGGCTTTCAAACTTCAAGAAGTTAACACTGTAAAAAATTGTTGCTCTGTAAAAGAGGAAGTGTGACAAATACTACAACAGTATCGATAATGATATCATCACAAGTTTGGATCTTGTTTTATTTAGAGCAAAGTATTTGTTTCAACAAAATTATAGTAAGTAACCCATCATTTTATTTAGGATTTGTTGAATGGTCCCACGTTGTCTATTATAAATAAGGGAATTCAGTTTTTGAAGTGTTCCTTAAAAACAGACAGACACCACACAGCCGTGATTAGAGAAGCCCTAATTTTGTTCCAAAACTTGCATCCCTCATAAGGCATTTGGGCAAGAGTTCTGACACATTTTTCAATATCACACAGCACAAAAGGTAAATGCACCTCCTACACATGCCTCAATAGTCTTATCTGAGGGTCAGGGAGACCTCTTACATCAGTGTATTTCAAATGACTACAAAATAAATTCAAATAATTCTCTCTTTTCAGATTAAGAGTGAGAACTCTGGTTCTATGTTTCAGTCCCTACATGAAAAGGGTTAATGATGAAGTCTGAGGCAGCTTCAATGCTCAAACAGAGGTGTACACTGCTTTAAACAAGAGAGCTCAATCCTCATTAGGAGCCCGATGGACAGGAGACAGTGGGTGTGAAAGTATCCCAATCTGAACCGTATTTGCCTAGGGTTACTCTGATATGATAAACAGGGACAGTCCAGTCGACTGTCTTGGTGTTGGCATCGAACACGGCAGCTTATGGTTTAGTAAGACTACTAGCTTACCAAAAAATAAAGATAAATCTTAGCTTAAACTAGACAAACACATATCAAGATGAAACTCCACTCCCTGTGGAGGGAAATTTGAAGTTAGAGCAAAAGGCAAGTCAGTCTTGCCTGTAGAGAAACCTCACTGTTAAGGGCTTCAATAAAGCTTTCAAAGTGCCAAAGACTATCAATAAATAGCACATTAACAAATAAGAGATACAGTAAATTATTCTGTAATTGCTGCTTTTACACACCGCTCACACACAGACTTGTTTGGTTGTCCTACTGCTGCCAAAAGAGACTTAAAGCCCAGTTAGCCTTTTGCATTCTCTTCGTGCCCATTTGATATTATGGTGAAAAAGCTGTGCTTGCACATGTAGCCAAGTTGCTGGCTGTGGCTAATAGTCGGTGAGGACACTTCAAAACTTAAATAAGACCCACACAATTTATGGAAAGGTCTACAACTCTTTAAAGCCAATATTAGTCTCAGGAAGAGGTTTAACTTAGAATCAGAAGCATGGTAATCACCCCCCATCACTGAAATGTCGCTATACCTGTTGCTACGTTCTGTCTCGGTTCGACACAGCAGTATCATTTGCAGAGTTTGTAGCTAGAGTGACTCAGCCACTTTTGTAGCTGCCATCACCCGTTCGCTGTACGCGGGCAAGGATTGTGTCCTTCAACACCCTCCTGCGGTCCTTGGCCAAACCCAGGAAGCACATCAAGTCTATAAAGGCGGTGGTGAGGTTCAGCTTGCAGCCAAACTCGCTGGTGGCGTAGTCAAAGGGGAACGTGTGATGGTAGTTGTGAAAGCCTTCCCCTGAGAAACGAGAAGCAAAAAGTTAGAAAAAGAGAAGAAGATAAGCAGGCTTTCTTCAGGCACGCTTTCACCAAGCCAAGGACATATTTAAAGGAGATATCTTTATTATATTTACTGTAATAAATCATAAAATGACCATGATATTTCATCAGAAATTTAGGAAACATGGTTCTTGCTTCTCTGACAACAATGCTTCAGCCACAGTGTTTTTGTTAGCCTGTTTCCCATAAGTTAAGAGTCCAAATTAATGCTGAATGGTGAACGATTAAGTGTCCGTGAGTCTTAAGAAAACATTAATAATCTAAATTGAGCAATATGTTAATTAAGTCTGGTAGGCAGTAAGGCAGACAGTCACTGAACTCCAACTCCAGAGCGTGTATTTTTGGAGCAGTGGGCTTTTGTTTTCAGGATAACGGGCTTAGCCTAGGGTCTTCCTCAGGGTGTGACTGGAAAGAGGAAATGAACTAGAATTAGAATTAACAATTAAAGGGTTAAGCCAGTTTAGAAAAACAGTCAGAAATCCATTTCTTCCCTGAAAACCTAGATATAGCAAAGCACCACATTTAAATATCCAGTAAAAGTCTCTTTGAAGTAGTTTATTAAGACGATTTTCACAATGACTTTTTTTTTTTTTTTAAATCGCGTGCATTAGTCTTTATGGTGCGTTTGTGTTCTGCCACTCCACCTTTCAAATGCCTCTCTGTGTGCCTGATGTAGAAACAGTGACAGGGGCAGCTGAGGCGGGACACAACATAACTGAGTTACAATTAATGTTTTCTTTTTGATCAAAAGTTAGTGTTTTACTGTTTCTCAACAAGTGCAAAGATATAATTTGAATGAAGATATGCATGGCTACAACACAGGAACATACTTAATGATGAGACTGATAATCCTATGGTAAATTTACACTGAATTGAACACACTACAGGATTGTGGCGCAGTGACTATAAGCAGCATGTGACTGTTAATGTGATTTGATGCTAAGTGGAGAGCATGAAGTGGGGATTTACTTTTTGCTTTTAATGTAATTTACAAGCAACCCAAATCAGATGTGCTCCATTAGTCATTATGGAACTGCTTGGTCATCAACATAACAACAAAGGTGTGCCCACAGGAGACAGGAAAACTACAGATCCCAGTAGGCATCCAATCAACAAAACCACACAGGTAATGTTGCTGGTAAAGCCACAGGCTAAACTCTACAAACTGGGTGCATTAGTTAAGATTTTTTTCATGTTTTTGGAACAATTCTAAAACTGTAGTTCAGTGTTTTGTTCCAGATTACAATCACAAAGTGATGAATATTCAAATTACTGGTACCCAGTCATAAATAATCCATTAACACTATTTTTGTATTGATGAACTTTGAGGCTATTATCAGAAACTTCAAAATCCATGACCTTTAGTTGTATGAAGCCCTTAGAGTTAAAAAATAAGAAAGGCAAACAGCGAGTTGGAGCCATAAACAGTATAATAAATTGAATCCCCTAATATCCACTATCTGCAGTTGAAGTGAGTTGTTTTCTCCCACCTCCTCTTCCCCTGGCTCAAAGCCCAGGCAGGCTGCCTGCAAGTTGCAGGGACACTGAACCCACATTATACTTTGACAGTAGCAAGAAATGAGGAGTCCTACGCTGATCAGCTGTTTATAACTGTCAGTGGTTTGTCAATGTAAAGTTATGCTTGTTCTCTCAAAAACAAAAGCCCATCTGGAGTAGGCGTTCAGTGACTGCCTGTCTTGCGGCCTGCCTGACTCCATTAACATATCAATGCTCAATTTAATCGTTATAAACATCTAATCCATCTGAAAAAATATTAATATTTTTTTTACAACTTACTACTTCAGCAAACATTCTGCATTAATTTGAACTCCAATTAACTTGAAATGGGCAAACAAAAACAGACATTACCAAAGGAACTGAAATTTCAAAGAACATGCTGGCTGTAGCTTTGTTGTCACAGAAACGACTATTTCAACTCAGCATGTTTCCTTAATCTCTGCTGACATATCATGGTCATGTTATGATATAGTGCAGTAAATATATAACATATCTCTCCTTAAAGTTTGAAAATGTCTCCAGAACGAGCAGTTATATTTTTTTACTTCTCTACTTACTAACAATGTGTTTACTGCAGCTGCTCTGGGTGCTGAGGAACAAGTGAGTAACATGGAACAACTGCTGTAACTAATTAAAATGACACATTAGGTGAGACTTGAAAAGAAGGTGTAAAATGGACTTGGGAACACAACTGTTTCCATTCGCTCTCACAGTTGCAAAAGAGCATTTAGTTCAACGCAGTTTGACAAAAACAAAACAATCTGGTTTGCAAGCTTGGTAGATAAAATGTGTCCGACAATGTTAATTATTGTAAGGTGGCGTGGAAACAGACTTAAAAGCGAACAAAGGAGAAGTTCTTGTGCTATCTTTAGTTAGCGTGTGAATTTAGTGCTGTTTTGCAGCCAACAATGCTCTGTGCTTTTTGCAGCATCATACCCCCGTGGTGTCAGCCACCACAAATAAAGTCCTGACTCATGGGAAACAATAGCATTACTGAAAATAACATCAGTATCTAAAAAAAAGACTAAATAAACAACTCAAAAGCTAACCACCTCTTTGTTTCAAAGCTGCTAAACTGGCACAGTCGGGATAAAATAAACATCAGCCACTGGATTAGCACACTGCCCCACTACAGATGCCACACTGAATCAGCTGTCAGAGAGACCCCACTGTGGTTGACATGACAAGACAAGCTTTCAACAAGTGAGGAAAAGATCATTCAAATATCCCACAGGCACATAAAGACATTAAATTACACAAGAATGCTTATTAAGTCACAATACAGGATAAGAACATCGTTGGAGGTAAAATAACAGTGATTAAAACATGGCTTTGTTGAATACTCGATTCTGATTGGTTCAATGACCCTTCATAAGTCCCACCCCTTTTTGCTTTATGGTCCAACATACTTGAGCAAGCATGGTAGTCCGACCTGGGTTAACTTTCTCCTTTCCTGTAAAAGTGACATATATTCACATCTGAAGTTAGCTAATGTTAGCAAAACTGTAGCTAAGTAGTTAGCTAATGATTTATTTAGATTTATTAGCGAGTTAGCTAGCGTTTTCCTAACATTATCTAACTTAAGATGTGACTATATGTCTCTTTTACAGGTCCCCTAGCAACATCTTTTCACCATCTTCAAAATTTGGTTCTTTTCTACACAGACGAGTTGGCCGAGATACCAAGCTTGGCTTGCTCAACTGTTGGTGGAGCACAGAGCAAAGAGGAGCGTTGATTGAGGAAGGTTAATTAGGGCATTTTAAGGTCTGCTATTTTTGAATCGCAGACTGCTGCTATGAATAACAGACCATTGCTATAAATAACAACTGTTGCTATGAATAACGGACAGTTAGTATGGACGCAGTTCTAATCATAGATTCTGCAGGACTGTGTGGAACCAATAAAATCATTTTTAAATCAATAAAATCATTTTTGAATCAATATTTTGGGTTAAATTGTTATTTTTTTCAGCAAGTAGTCATGCAATATGTAGAATACTGTACAATGCATGAGTCATTCTGACTAGATTAACTCCTGACGAGTGATTCAAGTCCTGCACCACCCTGATGGGGTTGACTTCGCAATAATGACCCGCCCACTGTGCGTTATCCCTTAAATGATGAACATGCTCTTTCCTTACCAATAGCACTGAAAGCAACCAGTGAGTTTTCCCTCGGGTTTATGGTCTTGTCATAAGGCCTGTTGCCCCATATGTGCGCGGCACTGTTGACCAGCCAGGTGGCGTTGAGCATCACGGTGTATCTCAGGAGTCCAGGGATGAAGTATCCCACAGCCAAGGATTCACCCCAGAAGTACCAGGGCACCAACATGGGCACGAGGAAGCAAAGGATCACCACAGAGATCTTGTAGTACCTAAAAATGAAAGAACAAACTGTATCTCACACAGGTCCATTCTCACTTAATTAAATCTGAGGCAAGATTACATTTAACACATTTTTAAACCATGTATATAGTCTTTTTTAGATGAAACTGATATTGAATGACAAAAGTCACACAATACATTCTATATCCACACAGCGAAAAATAAAGTGAAAAGCAATATTAGATCTTGTGTACCTGACTTAAACTGTTTCATAAAGCACATCAAAATCTACACATATGATATTTCACAATATACTCACGCATAACAAGACAGTAAAGTACAGAACAACTGATTAACTACACAATTAACTCAGATTTGATAGAGAACACAGTAACTGCAGGAATTTTTTTTGCAGGATGGAACAATTTGGATGAACTTTGAGCAGATTATTTCTTGTGAATATTGCATCAGAGGTGGGTTTTCCTGATATTTTTAGATTTTTTTAATGCAACTCTTTGTCTGTAACATGAACCCTTGTGATTTCCAACAATCATACATACTTAATAGGCTTATTTTCTGACAAATTCAGTGTTTGCTTCTCCCTGACACTAGGCCATTGTTCTATTAGCTCTTTGTTTTTGTTTTTTAAGTTTATATCTTCAATAACAATCTAAACTTGAATGAAAATGAATGAAAAGCTAAGATAACCCTATCCCTTAAAATTGAAAAAGCTTTGTGATACCTTGTGAAGCTTTGGTGATCCATAACGGGGGTCAGGACCCCAAGGTTGAGAACCAGTGGTCTATATACTGTATATATCTGATCTATAGTGTATACACCATATACATATCGTACCTCCAGCTGTTAATTCTGTATATATCTTACTATTAGCATAACTTGTAATTACACCTGCACTAGATATTTTATGCCAACACCTGTACTACCTACTGCAACTGCTGCACATGCTCATACTGCATATATCTTAGCATATTAATATCTACCTCACTGTTTATTCTATACTTTTGGTTGGATACCAAAATACATTTCATTGTCTCAGCACATGAACTCCATGCAATGACAATAAAGTTGAATCTAATCTAATCTAATGGGTCCCATAAAGGTGACAAATTTAATCCTACATTGTTATGAGGGCAATTCTAAAGATATCAACATGATTATCTCCACACAATTTGCACATTTCACTGTACAGAGCTGAAGGGGCCTTGTGATTAGGTGGCTCTGCCCAATGTTGATCCCGAGAGCAAAAGTCCACAAAAGTAGTAATGTTGACAAATGACCAGTCAGTGGACACTACAGGGACAAGCTATCAATGGATCCCTGGTGCAAAAAGTATCCCTTATCAGTAGATCTGTCCTTCATGGTCACTGTAACCCCAGACTATAACATCCTGTACAGCTCAGGCAAGAGGGGAAATGACTGTTAATGATGATTACATGTGGACTGCCGTTACAGCTGACTTCTATCTGTTTAGTCTGCATATTTGGGCTCCTTTCAGACAGACACATTTGACAGTAGCATTGAAAACAAATTCTGGGGTTCACTCACTGTCTCTGGAACATGACCACTTTATCTGCCTTCAAGTCTGTAAGTTCCAGTTTTCTGCCCTTTTCAATGACGTCGGGATGTTTGCGAACCAGCAGCCAACCAATGTGAGCGAAGAAGAACCCCCGTGTGGCGTTGTGGGGGTCTGCGTCCGTCTCAGAGTACTTGTGGTGGACACGGTGATCTCTCGCCCATTCATATATGTCATTCTGCTCACAGAAAGATAGGCAGAGATAGGGAGGATTATGTAAGACACCCATAGAAATGCATGGTTTCAGATCATCAGATTAAGGCCAGGGACCATGTGGTAACAAAGAAATAAATGCATATCACTCAGGTTACATAATCCTACTGAAATCATACACAGTTATTTAAAAACCATACCATTGCCACTTTATTATACTAGTAAATGTTGGAACAAGTACATGGATGAATATAAAGCGTTATGGTTAAGATCCCCTCCATGCACGCTCTATGACATATTAAAGGACTGCTTTGAGTAATGAATGAATACAAAAGTCTTGTAAGTATGACTGTTGGACTGTTAATTTGTTCTAAGATAACATTTTAGCTGCTTAGCTTACATACTTGCACAAGAGACAGCAAACATCACATTGCAAGCTTGATTACATCCAGTGCATTTTATTCTCAGGCTTAAATAAACATGCTCAAGATGTGCGTTGATATTTCAGATATTTCCTATCACCAGTCTATTGTGTAAAACTACCAAACGATACTGTTAGCTAGGAAGTGGCTGAATGCTAGCATTAGCTGTTGTCTCATAATGGGTTATCAAATATGCTATTTTAGCGTGAAACAAGGCCCGATGTTCCTCCAGAATTTCAATGTTCATTGTCTTGTCACTTGCTGATTAATCAGAAAGTGGTGAAATGATATTTGTCAGACTTGCTGTAAATATACGTCTTGCAACCTGGAACACAGCTGGAATTCATCTTGTAGCTGGCTGACATGGTTCACAGCTTAAAACTATTTATATGAGGATTTTCTGAAGCGTCAATAGACTGAATGAACGGGAAATTCACTTCCGGAACCGGTTGCCGTTGAAAACGTGGGTGGTCACTCTTGAGCTCTATGTCTCTATGAAGTCTGTTTTCGGTGTACGTGCACTGGAAGCTCCAAGTTTCCTCATCACACTTGTTTATGTTGCATACTGGGCCAAGACTGGCTTCCAAAGCACCTGTGATACATATTTTGATATGTGAGAACAGCTATCTGGTGTCAAACTCTTTTTTTCTGTTTTACCTGAAAGGCCATGGAGTT